>OX465244.1:18018484-18213182 GCA_949987775.1 Aproaerema taeniolella | reverse complement strand
CAGTGCGTTTCTCCACCGGGACCAGTTGTCAAATAATGATGTGTTCTATACTAAATTTTAAGGCATAAATTCAGCAATTCTAATACTCAGTCTTAGATTTTACAGCATCAAAACTTTCGATGCTGTGACCTGAAGACAGTGGAAAGCTGGAGAAAATTTCGTCACCGGCGCCATCTGTATCTCAAAAACTGCTAGCAGTACGAAAAAGATTTATAGTCCAATTTTTCGAGCAAAATTTCAGCAATCAATACCTCAAAAATTGATTTCATACGTTTGACCGAACGAGAGATATTTGCCGCTAAGTACTGGTAAGCTGGAGAAACGTTTCCCCAGCTTACCAGTACTGGCCACTCTATATCTCGGAAAC
This sequence comes from Aproaerema taeniolella, assembly GCA_949987775.1. Classification (NCBI taxonomy): domain Eukaryota; kingdom Metazoa; phylum Arthropoda; class Insecta; order Lepidoptera; family Gelechiidae; genus Aproaerema; species Aproaerema taeniolella. The sequence goes on along the minus strand of OX465244.1, from coordinate 18,212,815 downwards.
TACGATAGGTACCAGTGAGTATTATGGCTCAAAATTTCACTCCTTGTCCTAAACTAGTGCTGTAAATATTTCATAGCCCCAGCTTCAGTACTTTTGAAGATAAAGGCAGTTTTTAATGGGAAGCTGGAGAAACGTTTCCCCAGCGGGCCAATACTGGAGATCGAAAAGTATTATGCCTAGCCATGTGATTTTAATATCAGATTATAGCTAGTAATTGCAGCACTTGCTGTAAAAAAATTAGGGTTCCAGGTCTTTTGGTTCATGCGCTAAGATGAAAAAACCTTTTTCCCGCCAAAATTAAATAACGGTCACTGAATGTGCCTGTTGGGCGACGTTGCCAGCTTGTGCGATGAGCAATGTGCGTTAGGTGACATGCCAAAATGAATCTTCTGAGCTTAGATTTAAAATACATTTTAAGTAGTTTGTTTACGTCATAGAAGTTAATGTAGTCTAAGAGCCGGGCATGTAAAATAGATTTTGAAATTTTATGAATATACTTTTCAATATAAAGTAATAATGGTGTATGTTATGTGAAAGCAAGCAATAAGCGCTTATTAGAGCTAATATAGCTCATTTGTTTTTGTAGTTACCTACCTACTTCTTCTTTCAATTCGATGACGTCATCGGTCCTTAAAATAATGTAAACAAACAGGCTGTCAAAATACAAACCAATTGTGGTCATGTAATGTAATTATAATAATTGTTGCGGTTTTCTGTCTCTCTCTTTTTATGTGTGAACAATACAATATGTTTATCTATTTTGCCTTTATAAAGCCAAAGCCGGGTTTCGCGTTTCAAAACACACGTAGAGTCGGGTCCGCTGCGCCATGTTTTCGGTTGTGGTGTTTTGGTGTTTGCAAACACGAAAACACGGCGCAGCAGACCCGGCTTAATGTTGTTTGCTAACCGAATAGGGGCGTGGCCTGACAGTTTTTGCTAGCAAAATCGCAATAAAGCCGGGTCCGCTGCGCCATGTTTTTGCCAACATGTTTTTAAAACTTGGTTGTTAGAAAATTGGCGCGGCGGACTCGGCTTTATCTAGTTTGTTCTCAGTTGATTACATTTTTAAGGGGCAACATTTTTATAATTGTTCGCCAGAATTGAAACACGTTTAGTAAGTAGGTATGGATTATTGAGACGCGATTAATTAATTGTTCCTTAGAACCTAACGGTACTAACTTTTATGAGAAAGGCAGGTAGTAGGTAAGTATAGTTTATTCTGCAGACTTTAATTTCATCTCGTGAATTGAAAAAATATTAAATAAAACAACAAAATGTAAGTAGGTAAATCATATTTTTATTTAGTTTTACAATCAGCCATTATACAAGGCCGCTTTGATGTGAATTTGGTCTGAATTACGTGAGAATATAGAATAGACCAAGCTCTCATCAAAGTGCGTACCTACGTACCTTGTCATAGCGAGCAGAGCGACAAGGCGTCGATCACCGGCCGCCACGCTTTGTCAGCCTGCTCCGATTTTACTACATCTTCGAGACACGCAAAGCCCTCTTTGGGCTGATTGACAGCCACGTAAATATCTACAAGTGTAATTTTTTTTCTAAACTTCAACAATTCGAGTAATTATTAGCGAATCCATTAAAATATAACCTTCGAGTCTTTACATTAGATTTAGCTAATAAAGCCGCAGTTAAATACCACCTTATGTTGATTAATGTCGTCTTAGATTTAAGCGTAATCATAATCACTGTCTCTAACAATAGAGATCACACGTATTAAATGCCTACAATTTCTCACATATAACGCCCCTATTCGGTTAGTAAACAATGTTCGGTTAGTTTTCTAACACGAAAACTTGGCGCAGCGGACCCGACTCTACGTGCTTGCAAAGACGAAAACGCCTAAAATTGATTGTTAACCGAATATGGGCGTCCCTATTAGCAAATAATGTTACCTAGGGGTTTTGAAACGCGAAACCCGGCTTTGGCTTTATAAAGGCAAAATAGATAAACATATTGTATTGTTCACACATAAAAAGAGAGAGACAGAAAACCGCAACAATTATTATAATTACATTACATGACCACAATTGGTTTGTATTTTGACAGCCTGTTTGTTTACATTATTTTAAGGACCGATGACGTCATCGAATTGAAAAGAAGAAGTAGGTAGGTAACTACAAAAACAAATGAGCTATATTAGCTCTAATAAGCGCCTATTGCTTGCTTTCACATAACATACACCATTATTACTTTATATTGAGAAGTATATTCATAAAATTTCAAAATCTATTTTACATGCCCGACTCTTAGACTACATTAACTTCTATGACGTAAACAAACTACTTAAAATGTATTTTAAATCTAAGCTCAGAAGATTCATTTTGGCATGTCACCTAACGCGCATTGCTCATCGCACAAGCTGGCAACGTCGCCCAACAGGCACATTCAGTGACCGTTATTTATTTTTGGCGGGAAAAAGGTTTTTTCATCTTAGCGCATTAACCAAAAGACCTGGAACCCTAATTTTTTTACAGCCAAGTGCTGCAATTACTAGCTATAATCTGATATTAAAATCACATGGCTAGGCATAATACTTTTCGATCTCCAGTATTGGCCCGCTGGGGAAACGTTTCTCCAGCTTCCCATTAAAAACTGCCTTTATCTTCAAAAGTACTGAAGCTGGGGCTATGAAATATTTACAGCACTAGTTTAGGACAAGGAGTGAAATTTTGAGCCATAATACTCACTGGTACCTATCGTAGTTTCCGAGATATAGAGTGGCCAGTACTGGTAAGCTGGGGAAACGTTTCTCCAGCTTACCAGTACTTAGCGGCAAATATCTCTCGTTCGGTCAAACGTATGAAATCAATTTTTGAGGTATTGATTGCTGAAATTTTGCTCGAAAAATTGGACTATAAATCTTTTTCGTACTGCTAGCAGTTTTTGAGATACAGATGGCGCCGGTGACGAAATTTTCTCCAGCTTCCCACTGTTTTCAGGTCACAGCATCGAAAGTTTTGATGCTGTAAATCTAAGACTGAATATCAGAATTGCTGAATTTATGCCTTAAAATTTAGTATAGAACACATCATTATTTGACAACTGGTCCCGGTGGAGAAACGCACTTGCAAAAATAGCCTCCCAAGCACGTTGAAAAAATACATTTTATCTGTTCAGGTGGTGATATTGAGAACTATTAAATTTTCATATACTTGCTGACAACCACCTCGACCAGCAGCGCCACCACCAACCGAACATGAAGTTGCAAACTAACTAGCAACTGGAAAGTATTACAGTTTTGTAATAGAATTGGTCTGCTGGTGTAAAACCTGATATAAAAATATTTAAAAAATATTTATTTTCAAAAACCAGTTAGTAAATTAAACATTGCTTCATGTTACCCACACTAGGATTCCCTGTGCCGTGGGTTACCAGGCTCATTCCCTTAGTTCAAAAGCATTAAAGAAGAATTTAGAAAAATAAAAAACAAAAAACCCGACTGCAAAAACATCGACAGATAAGCAACGTACTAAAAAGACCGAAACAAGATTGATAAAACAAACTACTAAAACTAAAACCCAATAAACTATACTATGGTTTAACAGACTGATTATGAGTTGAAAGCCTAAGTTACCTAAATAATTTACATTATGTTTGGCACCAGGCGGGACCCATTATTTTTCTTTCGGTTTATAATTTACAAATGGGTCACGCCTGCTACCAAACATAATGTTAATTATTTAGGTATCTTAGGCTTTCAACTCATTATCAATCTGTTAAACCATAGTATAGTTTATTGTAAGCCTAGTATAAGCCAAATTTGATCAAAATCAGTCCAGCCGATCTTGAGTTATAAGTGTTGTAACAAACACGACTTTCTTTTATATATATAGATATGTAAATCGGACAAGATGTAGAATTATTGATAGTGTGTCAAACAAAACAAAAACTGGTCAAGACCGTGTCGGGCTACGCACATTATAGGGTTCCGTAGCAGCATGGTTCAAATGTCCTGCTGGCTTCCTAATTCTATGATAAATGATAATGATAAATGATTTATTAAACTGTCCGAATAATACAACATAGTTTTACTGAGATAACCACACTAGGCTAGGCCTGTGTCGTGATTATCTTTACATAATGATTAAACAGGGACATTTCTTATAGATTTTCTATTTGAGCAAAATAGTAGATTGTGAACCAGGCCCAGGGGCTGTATGACATCAATTGCATACGAGGTTTTTGGCGCCCGAGCGCAGCGAGGGCGCTAATTAGCCCGAGTATGCAATTGATGCTTACACCCGAGATAAACACTCTGCTTTACATATCGATTGTGAGGTAAGTAAAAAAACAAGAAAGCAGGTTGCTATGAACATTTATTATAGAGAAACATGTGTATTTAATTAAAATTTCGCGCCTAGGTAGTCGAATGCCTTTTTTACTCTTCACGATTTTATGGCACGCAAGTGCGTCAAATCGAGCTGGCCAGTTTGATTTTTAAATCGATTTCAACTAACATACGATGTGACTGCGAAACAAATAGTTCGATATTAAAAATAAAATCTTCATAAATTCTTATATAAATTGTCTCGATTCCGATTCGAGTAAATAATCGATACCGAGAAAAAAAAGTAAATTTTTAAAAATATTCTTCTTGTAGTATGAGTATGACAGTTCTTTTTTCAAATTCCAAAACCTATGCTGTAATGTTAATATTACATGGTAGGTTTTGAAACCTATGCTGTAATGATATCCATACACCCCGGCATTCAGGGAAGTAAGTGACTACTTACAGAGCAAGAGATATGTAAAAGTATTTGTATGTGTAAGTGTGTTGTGTGTGGTGTGTGTATGTGTGTGCGTAATTGTTAATGTTTGTATAGTATAGTGGGACCGATAATTGGAAGAATTTGTTTTTAAAAAGAGACCGCTATTTTGTGTGCTTCAGTAAAACTTCAGTTTCATCATATGACATATTCACTAACATTTGTGTCAATGATTTTTTAACTTCGTGAACCGGTAGGTTTTTAAAATCTGGTCGACGCTTTAATATTTTATTGTAAATGAAGGGAAACATAAATGGTGAAAACCTAGTAGCAAATTCACTTTTGACAGCTTGTCATTGTAATTTAAATACTCTACGTTTTAACAATTTATCATTATTTTCAGAATTTATGATATTTTTATGGGTACTCAACGTAGCTCTGAGTATGTATAGTCGACGCACACTCAGGACCTCAATTTCTTTGTAGAGTTGCGTAGTCGGATACCTATAGGGCCTGCGGAACATGACCTTTAGAACAGCTCTTTGAGCTCGTTCCAGAGGTAGCATGTAGGTTTTTGCTGCAGCACCCCACACTTCCTGACAGTACGTAACTACGGGCTCACAAAGCGAGGTATAAATGGATTTTAAAAGTTCAGTACTGGCCACGTCACGTCATGAGTATATTGAGTTCACAGTTAAACCGCTAATAACGTCTAATAATAAATACGAGCCTTACATGAACCACCTCGTACAGTTTAAGAACCACCTCGCGTGGATACAAACGGTTGTATAAAAATCGTTAAGATTACGTATTTATTTAAAGTGGTATACTATCGCTACGGTTATAGTCGTCGTTAAAAGAAATATTTTGTGGCATAAATACAAAAGAACGAATGATTTGATGGCGCGAGCGAAGCGAGCACGAATTTTTATTTTTAATATTTAAAAATTTTTTGAGGTACAGCTTCACATTACTTAGTTCCAGCAACGTCAACTGAAGCTCGAGGACGATGTTCTTGCGCGCATGCGCTGCGGTTCTAATGCAAAATGTCAACATTGACGACGGCAAAGGGCGACCAAGCCTTTGCGCAGGGCCCTCAATCGATCAAGGTGAAATTGTACCGTCGTCAGTCGAGTGCCGTGCCGCGCGAGTTTGTCGCGCATCATGCTCGAGCTGATGCTGAAACAGGTCGCGTGGCGATTGTTCTTGTTGTATAGTAAAATAGGGATTTGTTTTAATAAAAATACTTTTGTTTGTTTTTTAATTTCGCGACTAACATTTTGAATAAGCACCCAAAACGACACATATGACAATATGTTAAAGCTTGGCTTTCGCCCTGCCTTACTTTTAATTAACACAACACTACTTTTAACCTTTACTTTTATCTTGTGTTGGCGAGTAAAAAAAATACATCGCCCTTTCACGCGTGTGGGAGACGCCCGAAAAAAAAATTTTCCAAGATTTTATTTCACGGATCTGTCGGTGTGTTCAATAAGTATGAGCATGCCAAACAGTTCTGTAGTACCAAGGATCTACTATTAGTAAATACATAATATTCTTTATATCCCATCAATGTTTGGCATTTAGTCGACTATTACTCGTTTACTTGAAGGGCCAATTGATCTGTGACAGTTTACCTTTTAATTTCGTCGCATATTCTACCACTGTGAATTTTCCCACATTTTTAACAACAACAGTTTAGCTGATAGAGGGGGTACACTTGTGTTTGACAAAAATTTTCACTTTAAAAATTAATGTTTTTCGAAAAAGGAGTGCTAAATCGAAAAACGTTATCAGTAAGCCCCTGCTATCTTTAAAAAAGCTATCCTACCCAATTCGATGATATTGGCGAGAAAAAAAAAGTCCGTCGCCCTTTCATGTGTATGGGAGACACCCGAAAAACAATTTTTTCCATTATTTTATGTTAGATCTGTCGGCGCAATTGATATGTATAACGAAGGGGAAGATGGGTTTCGTCTATCTTCAGGTTCTTCCATCGTAGCAGTAAAATAAAGCCGCCTTTAGATATACACATCAACGCGGTCTAGGGATATTGCACAATTTTTCATACAAACGAGGTCTGTTTGAGAAGCTACAAAAGCATACTCCAGATAGATGGGAGTGCTATAATTTTAAGACGATCAAGTGCTAAACCTGAATTTTACATTCTAATCAATAAATTCTGTTTTACTTGAAATTTGTGAAAACGTGACGAAAATGAAATTTTTTTTTGCGTAAATTCGACTATTTTCATACAAAAAGCAGGCAAAAAGTGCATTTTCGTTTTCGTTTCCGTCACGTTTTCACAAATTTCAAGTAAAACAAAATTTATTGATTAGAATTGAAAGTTCAGGTTTAGCACTTGCTCGTCTGAAAATTATAGCCCTCCATGTATCTCGAGTATGCTATAATAGCTTCTCAAACAGACCTCTTTTGTATGAAAAATCGTGCAATATCCCTAGACCGCGTTGATGTGTGTAGATTGAGGTGTATTATAATCAAGCAACTTTAATTATGACTTTTTAATTATGTATTGCGTAGATGTTAAGGCGGTTGCTGTGAAACCAAAATTGAAAAAGTCCCACTAGATGGCGCTGTTTTTAGAATTGGTAATTTCGTCATGATTTTGTCGATTATTTCATAATTAAGACAAGTTTTGCATAATGTTTTGAAATTGCCGAAAGCCTGTATCTATCTTTGACTATTATAGTAAGGATTCAGTTTATTTTAATGTTTTATTTTCCCATGTATTGCGAAAACGTGCAATAAAAGTTTATTACGCACACATAGACGTTCGAATTGAGAGTTTCATTCATAAATTCTCGCGTATTTATCTGTCAATTTACTGGTAGGAGGCGTTTTATCTGTCAGATTATTAGGAATCTAAATACAAATCAAAATTTTGAGTTCGTAACTTCTCTAGCATATTGGTCACTTATCACTATCATTTTCAGCGTGTTTTTACGCTCAGTTCTCAAAAGCCACTTTTCGATTCTTGAGCACACAAAATTCAGTTCATTGACAATCTGAATGCGGTCAATGAGGTTAGGCAACCTTCTGAAGAATTAAAGCGTGATGGGTGACCGTTTTTGTGCTTCAAAACACTCGAAAATAAATGCAATCATATTTAAAAGCAGTATTTAAGGTTAGGTACCTACCCAATTCTAAAAGTTGACTATGATAGGTGACTGTTTTTGTGCTTCACTTAGCAGCCGAAGCGGATTGTTAGTAGGCACCTATATATATCTAGATAGGAAATCTGGATTGCGTCATGGTGTTGAAAATTTAAAAAGTCCAAGCTCATATTGTACATTTCTCAAAATGTTATATTCGTAAAATGTCTTTTTGTTAAAAATGACTCACATATTATTTTGAACTGAATTACGTCTAGGCGGGGTCTCACGGGAATTACGTCTCACGGGGAGCTAAGTCAAGCTGCCTATAAAGCGAGGACAAAGGTCGAGCTTTACATAGGGCCCCAAAAATGCAAGGTAGCCGAATTTTTTCAAGTTTTTTTATTTTAAATATTGATATGGGACATCCACTTTGAAACCCAGATTGACGGATATACGTTTTTACATAATAATAATAATAATAAACGTTACACACTCAAAGGCCCACAGTAAGGTTTTCCCTTGTGTCGTGGGTCCCTCGGAACACACATAAAGACAAACACAAATACCCATGACCCGAGAACAAACATTTGCTTTTCACACAAATATTTGCCACGACTGGGAATCGAACCCAGGACCCGTCGATCAAGAGGCAGCGCCACTACCACTAGACTAAACTTGTGTGTCATAAATGTTGCTATAGGTAAATTACAATTCAAAATGACGGACATAATGTTTGTAAAAGAAAATACTGTCAAGTTTATGCCTCCCTGAAAGCATACCAACTGCGCCAGCTTAAGCATTAAATATTTCTTTCAAAACGTTTCGTGTTAAGGGATGGCTTTGCAAAAATTGAAACCCTGATTCAGACTATCATTCTGAACTTTTCAGTGGAATTTTCCACTCATTTCACGTTATATTGATTGTTACATCAGATTTCACTCGTTTTTTTTGTTATCCTGGCTGTTACACGAGTGTAACCACGTCGAAGACCCTTTTCCCGTTAGTAACAACGCAGAAGAGATCGACTATCGAGTATCGATGTAACACATTAGAATGTGGTTTCGTATTAATAAGTAAAATATTCAAAGTTGTGCTTTTCTGACTATGCTATTTCATAACGGTATTATCTGAACTGGTAGCGAATTAGAGTATCTATTTTTCGGTTTGAATGAGTCAGGGTATTTTAACAATTGTCGACTAATAACCCTCTTAAATTTGAAGTCTATAAGTTCGTTAAAGTCCCATAAAATCCACTTGATGACATTAAGGGCAGAAGTTTTACAGCCAATGGATATACATCGTGTTATATCGTCTCTACAATAAACATCATAACAGTTACAAATAATTCTTAATTTGTGGTTTTACTTTATTAGTCAGGTCAAAAAAAATTGCAAAGAAATGTATTTACTTTTTTCAGAATAAATGAGAGATAATATTTTTTATCAGAATAAAAAGACAACATACAGCCTGTCCACCATATTTGGTGGAACACCAATCAAAACGACATACTACGTTACGTCGGCAAGTTTTTCAAAATAACTCAATAAAAAGGAATCCAAAATTAAATTCAAAAGTAAAATGGTCGCAAATCTAGGAATCAGTTGCGCGGTTAGTCATCCATTAATATCATAGATTCATATACTTGACATTAGTAAACATGACAGCCTTGCTTTAATTTTAAAGTATTAAAATTAATTACATTGCTTTTAAATAAAATTTAGCCCAGGAACTTAAAAATTGTGTCAGTTGACTTAGGACATTCTTCAGAACTTTTTTTTCTGAAAAAGGGTATTTTTAATAGGTACACATTGTTACGTACAGACACCGTTTTGATATTTCATTTGTATCTTTCGAACATCTACACGAGGAAGGAAGGATTACACTATTTCTCTGTTATTTCGTTTTATAGAACAACGAGCTCCTTAAATTGATTTTCTTCACAGAAATAATTTGAAAATTTGTTTTTTAAATCACAATGAAGTTTGTTTTCTTTAATAATTAATGTTACAACAGATTATATTTTTTGCAAAGGTTTATTATTCCAAATATCAGAACCAGCCAAATATCAGAACGGAAGAACTTAACAACACGGATCTTAATGTCATAATCCTCTTGAAATTTTTTACTAGTAGTTCACTACTGGAAACGGAGTTACATAATAGTTTGACTTTGAATATTTAGCTTATCATTACGAAAAAAATGAGTGAAAAAATTTGTTAAGTTAAACGATTTTGGTGAAAATAAATATTAAAATGATGTAGACAATGTATTCAAAGCTAAAAAATAATTCGGTATGTGCTAGGTACCTGTCATTACACCACTCTCCTCATCAATCTATGGAATTAATCCAAAAAAAAATTGTTGGCAGCCATATTGGTTTACAATGATACCGAATGTATTAAACTATATAATCATCCAAACTAAAGGTGCGTACCTACAAAATTTTAGATCAATCAGTCAAAAGGAAGGGGTCAAATTTCATTTACTAGATAACAAGGCAAGCTAAATAAAATCGTTTAAAAAACATTCTGATGTGTTTTATCGATAATCGATGCGATGTCTAGTGTGGTGTTACCTATGGGAAAAGTTATCTTTGTGTAAAAACCAGTGTTGCCACAAGGAACGAGTGAAATCTGGTGTCACAATCAGTGTAACCACGAGAAACGCGTGGAAAATTCCGCTATAAAATTGTTCAGAATGACAGCTTGAATCAGGGTTTCAGTTTGTGCGAAGCCGTCCGATACATTTTCATGAATCGTTTTGGAAGACATATTTAATACTAAAGCAGGTCTCAGTCAGTGTGATTTCAGGAACGCATAAAACTTGTCAGCGTTTCACATAAAAATTACCCACGTCCCAAGTCAATGACCCAAGTTTTTGCTTCGTTCCGTTCCTTTTGAAATGCTTATTTTAAAGGTTTCCTGTTTTAAAATTAAATTATTTATTGAATTATAGTCTATTTTATATTAAAAAATTATAATAATAGCGTAAATCATAAACATCCAAAAACCTATATCGCATTCTGTACATTGCGTAGCGCTAAAGTAGATAACAATACCTTCTTTAAGTTTCCGGGAAAAATGGTCATGATCATGATCTATGGTTTAAGAAATTTATTTCTCAAAAGAAATTGCATAGTTCACTTACTGAGAAATACAATTGCGGATACTTGCTTACAAAACAGTTATGTACAGATATTATTTAATATACCCATATCTGTGATCATATATTACACTTATACTTTGTATAAGCTCTACAGTGTATGTCTATAAAAACATATTAATAAAAATATCATGGATTCCAAATTGAAAAAACAATCAAAAATTAAAATAACCTAGTAAGCCAAAGCTTGTACATAAGTAAGTTTTTTTTGAAAAGGACATTTTGCGAAAAACCGTTTTGAGAAAAAGACATAATTAGCCTGACCACTTTTTGAAAATGTCCTTTTTCGAAAAGGATATTACGCGAAAAGAACATTTTGAGAAAGGTCATTTTAAGAAAAATGTCATAATGAGCCTGAACACTTGAGGATATATCGTATTAAATTATAAATAACTAGCTTTCCCCCCACGGCTCCGCGCGCATGGTCTACAGGTTGCCCAGCTATGGTATAAATCGTAGCTTATGTCCTTTCCCAAGGTCTAATCTATCTCTGTAATCGGTTTAGTAGTTATGGCGTGAAAGCATACTTAACTGAGAGACAGACAGACACACAGAGTTGCTTTCGCATTTGTAATATTAGTCGGGAATTAGGGATTTGAATTCTTCTTCTTATCGTGAAGGTAAAGTCAAGTGTGTGGCAAACTTGGCTGGTGTTTCTAGGGATTTGAATTAATAACTAATCATACCAGGTTGTAAAAAAAAATGAGAGACTCGTTTAGAAGTTTTTTAAATCAACATTTTATTTTCCAAAACTATGATGGGCTGATATTAATTTTTTTCTCGTTTTGTACTTGTTGGGCCCTTTATAAGACGGTGGATCTCTGCATTAGAGATTGGAAGGCATTCTTTTGGCAGCATGCATGTTTTATAAAAATTAGTCTTGTCCCAATGCCCCCTTCCCGATGTTCTGAGTTGACCCTGTATCTGTAATGAAATTATTTCTTACTTAGGTACTTACTCTAGAAAAAGGCAATGAATGAGCCTGTCAAATGCTCATTGATTGCAAAAATGAAGTTTTTAAAATAATGAGCATATTAAAAACACTCAAAAGCGGGGGGCTTGTTTCTCTTTATAAGGCGTTTTCTTTTTATAAGGCGACTTTGATAAGTAAACGAACCTTTAGAGTTTAGAGGCTAATTTTCTTTAAAACTGAAACCTTCCCTCAAAGAACCTATTTGAAATTCTCAAAATAAATTCGACTTCTTAAATTTTCATACCTACTTAGTAGGTAAATCAGCTGATAACTCGAGTTGAATGGAGAGGCAAACTATTGTTTTCACATTTTGACCTGATCCCTGGGAAAAGTTTTTCAGTTTAGTGGGAAAACAGAACGGGACCCTTTCTACGGCTACAATAAAATGAAAACTTGTTGTAGATTACTGTTACTAAAATTTTCACTTATTATACCTACCTACGGCTTACAAATACTTACGACGCATTTTTTGGTTCATGTTTTAGGAAAAATATAGTTCGAGACAGCTTAAGATTCGGCCTCGGTCACGCGTAAGCTGTTAGGTTATTTGCTTATTTCAATTTAATGGCAATCGGACGTTCTTATGAACAACCATTTGTACCATTCTCAAATTAGAGGAAATACAAAATCTACAAAAATTATAATCATAACAAACAAATCAATGACAAATTGACACATTTCATAATCTGTGACATTAATCAAAATGCGTTTGAAAACTATACATTTCGGATAAAGCCTTGTAAAAAATTAAAATAAATAAGTATAAGCGTTTCTAAGTAGTTTTTGTTATATATATGTTACCTTAAATTTAAATTTAATTAAAATAACGCGATATTTAACTCATTTTACATTAATTTTTATGAAACAAAGTTAAACAGTATCACGTCTCAGAACGGCCAGTTTATGTATGGCGGGAAACATTTCCTATCTATGTATCTGTCAATTTCTGTAAATGTAACGCACACAAACAGAAGCTAGGCAAAAATTTTAATAATTTCGAAGTCTTATAATATAAAAATAGTTTAATTTATTAATAATTTTATTCGGTTGCCGAAAACTAGATTTTTTAAACAATTTTTCAAAGTAGTTTGGAGAACCTGATATACTTTCAGTCCGGCGTGTATTGGTGAAACGTGTTGTATGAAAGTGACACCTCAGCAACCGCCTTAACGGATTTAGAAAACGCGGCAAGTTCTATACGAGGCTGACGTCCGTCCGCTGACAAGGTTCAAATCAGAATGGTCCGGCGCCAATCTAACGGCCACCAACACACCTAGTGTTGTCATTTTAATTAAATTCGACACTCCAACTTATCGGACGTCCAAATCGGTTCGCCAACCATATAGAGCGGGACCCATTCGTAAAAAAGTCTTCAAGTAACGATTTTCGTGGGACTTACCTCCGCCATACGAACTACTGGTATGCACTTATTCGGAATATTTTCCTGAACATAAAAAGTGCGGTAGTCACTTTCTAAGGGTATGGAGGGGTAGCTATGACGTAACAAAGATGGCGGCCGGGCCTATTTACGCTATTAATAGATAACTACTGAGCCGATTTACTTAAGTAGGGTCTCAAATGAAAGATAATTTAATATACATTATTTTATTCAAAGATTCATTAGTGTAAACTTAGTATCAAAATAAATATTTTCAAAAAACGACATTTTGTAAAATTAAACTTTTTTTACTGTGTGAAAAGAACAGAAACCGTTAGGATTACGGTAATTTAGCTTATCATAAAAAAAGATACACTTATTAGCATTCTAATGAACCTAAAAACGTTTAAATCGAGCTATAAACAACGGAACTGCAGTCGTCTAAGTGAGCGTGGGTAGCGCCGAACTGACTACGGTACTAGATTTTGGTACGAATAATCTTGAAAATAACGTTACAAAACGGGTAGAGTCACAGCAAAATGAAAAAGTATTATGAATAGGCATCATTTTTTTTGTCAACAAATTTTTCTTCATTTTGTTTTGAACTATTTTATAAAATTCTCGTAACAAAAATAACGCTTCGTATCGTATCGAAATAAAACTCTTCATACTTGCACGTACTTGCGTTATATTTCAAAACAAAGGACTCAATGGTACTGGTCTGTACTGATGGACATGAGAGTGTAAACGTACGCACTCAAGGCAGAGGCAGGTCGCTGACGTGCGAGAGTGTACAGCCGCCATTATATTTTTTACATCGGCAACACTGAGATTCATTCCGAGAAATCCCTGCACCGTGTTGCGCCGTGAACTTTGGCACTTGTCGCTTCATTCATTTGAAATCAATTCAATTCAATTTCTTGTATATGGCTCTTCTTGTTGTGATTAGGCCAATGTCAGTAACATAGAGCTCCGATTTTCTTGGGAGAGACTGAAATGTGTAAAGGGACAGAAAATATTAGTACTGCCGTAGTCGGCCGTAGTACTGCGCTTTAATGTGCTATAACCCGTACGAATTAACTGTGCACCTCGCGCTGTACTGTTAACACAGCTCGAGGTGCACAGTTAATTCGTACGGGTTACAGCACAGTAAAGTGTTGGCCTTGAAAAAACCGGCACGCGCTAAGGGACAAAAAATGCCCAGCATTGTCTCTTTTTTCACGTGCAATTGATATAGTTTTGTCCTTATCTGTGCGACCGAAAAAGAAGATATCCAGCAGTCTATAAAAACGTTATCAGTAACCCATTGGCACACCCATTGGGGAGGGAAGAGGATGGAGTTTGGGTTAAGAGTTTATGAGCAAATTGGTCATACCCCGGGCCAGAGGCTGGGGCACGGTCTCTACGAGGAGATACAACAGTCTTCTTATAAGATGATACTGGTTGAGTCATAAAGTGATCTAAAGGTTGGGAGAGGGGAGTCAATGAATGACCCAATCTGATGGACGAATTAAGCGCACTGGCATATGAATTCATTCCAGTCCGAGGATACCTAGCTGCAGCTTCTTCGTGGGACTTATTTTCGGTGGACATTACATATTTAATTTTTTTTTGCCTGTCAAATTCCGAGCAAGTAGGATCGTTCGCCCTGTGATTCCCAGAGCAGAAGAGGCATGTAGGAATATCTTTGGTGCAGGATTCCCCTTCATGGGGTTGAGCGCAGATAAAGCATCGGGGTCTTGAACGGCACTGTGCCTTAATATGCCCAAAACGGCAGCATTTATTGCACTGTATAATGGGCAACATGTAAGTTTCAACAGGTAGGGAGGTGCAGAAGCAATAAATATGTTCTGGCAGTTTCCGGCCACTGAACGTAAAAACCACTGATTGGGTGGGCGTCCACGACGGAGACCCATCTTCACTGCGCCTCTTCCTGTTCAGCCGGTGAGCCTTTACAATTTTTCCATAACCAACAGGAACCTCGATTTCATTCACAACCTCCTCCAGGGACCACTCAGTAGGGATGTTGCGCACGACGCCTATACGGGTCACGTTATAAGAGGGAATGATAGCGTCATAATTACACTTACCTAACTCAGCAAGACCCAGAAAAGCGTTAGCAGCTTGTGCAGAGGAAACTTCCACTGAAATTCGGTTGCGACCGACACGTTTAACTCCGTCTCTGAGTACATTCTTTACTTTGTTTTTCACCAAAAAGTAACCAAACACGATTGGTCGCAGGGAGGTGCCTGCTGAAGGATCAGTCTCCTTCTTACTAACGTGAACTAGAAACGGTGCAGCATCATCTTCGGAATATTTAGCCTTCTGAGATGTAAATTCCGGGTTGGAATAGGTGGATTACAATGATGGTTGCGGGGTAGTACCCATCTTTTAGGAAATGGCTGGGAAGAGTAATCGTGATCTATAAATCTTTTTCTCGATTGTAGTTGGGAATTAAGCTCATTTGTTAAAAACGAAGGAGGCGAAGAAGCACGTGGATCAAGAAAACCTCCCCCGGGATCAGGGGGGTCGTCTGTCTCCATTTAACTTGAAATAACACGTAAGAACAACACACAGGACACTTACAGAACCTTCACCTGCACAAAAAATACACAGAAAGTTAATCAACAACTTAATTAACGTATGGAAATTCACTCCGCGATTTTAACACTTGCAACGAGCACACGACCAAAAAGCAGAGTCCATTTGAAATCATTTGGTCAGGCCTATGACACTGTTAGTACCAATAGCTGCGAAATGGCGCTGCTATCGCCTTTAATTCGCCATCTTGTGACGTCATGCTGTATGTCAAGATAACCTCAAACTGTCATGATGGCGTCTTGTCACTGAGTTGAGTGCACGCACGCACGTGTATTTTATGTTGAGTTTGAAGTTGAGATCCTTGTCACAAATCCTCCTCCGTCGACGATTTTTTCATCCTAGGCTATTTTTGCAACCTGCTTTAACATGGAAACGCTTAAGTGTTGTGTTGGTGGTTGCACTGCAACAGGTGAAACGCTATCGCTGTTTTGTTTCCCGAGAAACAGTTATCTAAGAAGTTTGTGGATATGTCTTTTCTCGTGCCAACGAATCCTATACTCCTTGAACTTTCTGAAGAGCAATTGTTGAAACAACGCGTTTGTCAAAAACATTTTGGCAAAACCCAATTCGATGAAGAAGGCAAGAGAATTCGCTTTTCTTATCCATGTCTCTTCACTGAAAACGGTATTGCTCTGGATGAACCACTGAGTAAAGTAGGTACCTAAGTCCATAAAATCTGTTACGCATTATTCTTAATTGAACACACTGTATCTATTATTTTAATTTTCAAATTCAAAACTTTCTATCACGAGGTTCAGCTACAAAGAGCAGAGAGAGTAATGTGTAACCGTGTAATGACACTGGGGTCACCAAAGAAGATAATAATTATAATAGTCTTTCAAGTTGTCTGACAGAAACCGCCAAAAGGGTCGGACGTTGATAGTCATTGAAAAAAATATTTTTTCCTTTACTTTTCTATTGATTATCATTGAACCATTTTGAAAACATGAGAGTGTTAAAGGTGTCACCTGGGTGTAACTCAAAAAAGTTGTTATTCGCAATTTTTTTCACAAAATGGCTGATTGCCATTTATTATAAAGTGTTCTGCGCTACATGATATTGAAGGAATTGTGGCAACACATATAGGTCTATATTTGAGAATCTATCTATTCACTTTTATTTACTAGTTATGGAAATTGGTTAAGCCTTTAGCGAAGTACCTATTCAGTTGTACAACAATACTAAAAGTACCATAAACTTGGCTCTCGTGAACTGACTAAATGTCTTACCACTGCAACACAGATTTATTCCTAGTGCAGGGTGAGTCGGCTGACAGTCTGTCCCATGAAGAAACCCAATAGGCATATTTATTACCCACTGTACTTTAAAACTGTAACTACTGCTTTTAAATGAATAAAATGTTAGTTATTACTACCCAGCAGCATTTCAAAGATTTTCATTAATGTTCTGGTTTATTTAGTTATATCTAGATAATACCACAAACAACATCACAAAATATTCCTTGCGATTGGATATGTATCTTCTCGGATAACAATGAAACATGTTATTCTTTTTCAAAATGGAGTACATTCTCGGAACATAATTATTTTCGAGAGCAAAATGAGGATGAGGATGATACCCCAGAAATGACTTTGGTGATTGGAAGGGCTGGTACGTATACTTACTATTTAATGAAACTATGTATTTAAAAAAGCAATCAAGGTCAAAAACATTTGATTCGTGTAATGTAACTTTAACCATAGCATGTCATATTACATAATCTAGTTATCTGAAAAGGAGATGCTTAAAACAATTGCATTTGAATTTTTAACTATGTTTGTTTAATGTGCAATCATCCTCCAAGAACAGACAAAAAATTTAACTTAGAAGGTACCAACCAAGTAGCTGTTACGTAGCAACAACATAAAGGCAACAGCTACTCAAGAGTCTGTTTCAATTCAACTCATGTATGATTTATTAAAATGGGCCAAAGATTCAAAAAAAAAAGCTTTATTAATGCTTTTAAACTAGTAAAAGGTGATTTTTCAAAATGGGCCTGGTCTTTGTACAGTACCCAGAAAAATAAAAAATCAATAGTTTATTCCTGGAAAAATATCAAAAAAAATCAAAAATCCCTGGCTGATTTGTAGAAAATTATAAAATATTAAAAATTATACGTGTTTTTGTAGTTATCACACTGAGGTTGCCATATTGTTTGACAATTCACGTTCAAAATAGTCAATGTTAAATTGTTAATAATTAATCGACTTGTTTGTATTTGACAAGTAAATCCTAGCTAAATCTTTATAATATTGGATAAAACAAATGGCTTAAGAATAATAACACCAGAGCATTAACTTTTTATAATATTTTGATGTCATGAGATTGTTTAATCTTACCAGTTTTGGTAGATAGATTTTTGAAAGCGCGTTCACTTGTCGACTGTCATTAATGTCACTGTCATCTGTCATTTCATTCCACCATCATTGTAAGTATGGCAATAATAATCAATCTTATATATTTTTCTACAATAAAACTAATGTATTTTATGAAAAATAGACGCTACTAATGTCATCATTAGTATTAATGACGACTTATGGAGTAGTACAATGACCAGGCCTAAGCTCCATATAAAAGTGAAATATCACCTTTAGAGCTCCTCATGAAGCTAAAGAACTTTTTTTAAAGGAACCCATATCAAACATCAACTATTTTTTTTAGTTTTAAAAGGCGATAGCAGAGCAACATTTCGCAGCTATTGGTACTAACAGTGTCATAGGCCTGACCAAATGATTTCAAATGAATGAAGCGACAAGTGCCAAAGTTTACGGCGCAACACAGTGCAGGGATTCCTCGGAATTAATCTCAGTGTTACCGACGTAAAAAATATAATGGCGGCTGTACACTCTCGCACGTCAGCGACCTGCCTCTGCCTCGAGTGCGTACGTTTACACTCTCATGTCCATCAGTACAGACCAGTACCATTGAGTCCTTTGTTTTGAAATATAACGCAAGTACGTGCAAGTATGAAGAGTTTTATTTCGATACGATATGAAGCGTTATTTTTGTTACGAGAATTTTATAAAATAGTTCAAAACAAAATGAAGAAAAAGTTATTGACAAAAAAAATGATGCCTGTTCATAATACTTTTTCATTTTGCTGTGATTCTACCCGTTTTGTAAAGTTATTTTCAAGATTATTCGTACCAAAATCTAAGTACCGTAGTCAGTTCGGCGCTAACCACGCTCACTTAGACGACTGCAGTTCCGTTGTTTATAGCTCGATTTAAACGTTTTTAGGTTCATTAGAATGCTGATAAGTGTAGCTATTTTTTATGATAAGCTAAATTACCGTAATCCTAACGGTTTCTGTTTTTTTCACACAGTAAAAAATTAAGACAGTTGAACTTCAATTTAAAACCGGCCAAGAGCGTGTCGAGCCACGCGCATTGTAGGGTTCCGTAGCAGCATGGTTCAAATACATTCTTATTAATCCCAACAGTGTTTGCACTTGGTCGACTATTACTCGCAAACTTGAAGGACCAACTTATGTGTGACAGTTTTCCTTTAAATTTCGTTGTATATTCTACCAACGTGAATTTTTTCACATTTTTAGAAACAACCGTTTAGCAGGTATAGGGGGAGGGGGGGGACACTTGTGTTTGACAAAAATTTTCACTTTAAAAATTTATATTTCGCAAACGGAGTGCTGAATCGAAAAACGTTCTTAGTAAACCCCTTCTATCTTTTAAAATGCTATCCTATGACACCCCACTCAATGATATTGGCGAGAAAAAAAAAGTTCATCGCCCATTCACGTCTGTGGGAGACACCCGAAAAAAATTTTTTTTCCAAGATTTTACTCTACAGTTCTGTCGGCGTGATTCATATGTATAATCATGCTTAGTTTCAGCTCTGTAGTACCAAGGGTTTCTTAGGAAACCTGCGGACAGACGGACATGGCGAAACTATAAGAGTTCGTAGATTACTGCGGAACCCTAAAAAAGTTTAATTTTACAAAAAGTGGTTTTTTGAAAATATTATTTTGATACTAAGTTTACACTCATGAATCTTTGAATAAAATAATGTATATTAAATTATCTTTCATTTGAGACCCTATTTAAAGTAAATCAGCTCAGTAGTTTCTTAATATAGGGTAAATAGAATAGGCCCGGCCGCCATCTTTGTTAAGTCATAGCTACCCCCTCCATACCCTTAGAAATTGACTACCGCACTTTTTGTGTTCAGGAAAATATGCTGAATAAGTACATACCAGTAGTTCGTATGGCGGAGGTAAGTCCCACGGAAATGAATGAATTCTCCTTGGGTCCTGCTCTAATAGCCAATCCAACCAAACATGTTTGACAGCTCCGGTGTTGCCAGCCTCGTATAGACCTTCCCCAAGCGAACAGCTTGACGTTTCCGAACGAACAATCGTCCATAGACTTGGGAAAAACAGTGACTTTTGTATCGCCGTGACTGTCGTTCCCGTTACTCAGAAATCACAGTGAAAAATCACCGTGACTTTGTCACATACGTTATTTTGCGCGATAGGAGCGACTAACCATACCTAATCTGTGGACTAACCCGACCAAGGAGTATGTAATACTACAACGTGACACGATCAACCGTCGTGACAGACAGTCTGTAGTGAGGGGTATACGTATTATCTTTTCTTTGGTATAATACTCTTTACATCAGTCCAAAATAAAATAAACTAATATAAAACCAATATTCATACAAATAGCGTCCGAATCGCTTGTTTGCTACTTAGAAACTAAAAAAAACTTTAAAAAACTAACAACTTACTTACTTTCACATTTTTTTTACCTGATTGCCCAATACAATAAACCATGCCAATCACATCCAAGGCCAAGGAACAATAAACAATAACTACCTGACCCCTCACCTCACCGCGGCGCGCCGTTATCAGTCACCGACGGTTCGGACCGTTCCACCGCACGCCCCTCGCCGTTCCAACCACCCGCGCGCGCCCTGAGACGCTGTCACGCCCAGTCACTCAGCCGCAGGAACAACGTTATTTTGGAACGTTGATATTCCGAACCAAGTCACTGTGATATCTTTGGTAAGCCGATCACGGTGATTTTTTCACTGTGACGTTATTTATCACCCAAGTCTAATCGTCCATCGTTCCGCGGGTTGCCAGAAGGGGTGCCACGGCGCTCGCCTCCAACACGGCCATCCTGCCTCTCACACGTCTTCGTGTGAGCCAAGGGTGGTTCCTGTAATAAGGGAAAATTCTTCGAACAGTACTGAATCACCGAACATTTAACGCTCGGCCTACCTGACCAATATAGCATCATATTAAAAGTCACTATGTAATCAATGAGTTTTAT
Source organism: Aproaerema taeniolella (assembly GCA_949987775.1). Lineage (NCBI taxonomy): Eukaryota > Metazoa > Arthropoda > Insecta > Lepidoptera > Gelechiidae > Aproaerema > Aproaerema taeniolella. The sequence continues at coordinate 18,191,561 of OX465244.1, read as the reverse complement.
TTACAAATTGTATTTAGCTCTCAATACTAATTTACAACCGAACTTAACATTACACTTTTATTATGCTAAGGCCCGTGTTCACCAAATATTTAACCAACGATTAGCAGCTAACCAGAGGTTTGACAATGTCACTTTCATACATTTTTTTTTGACATTTTGTCTGGTTAGCTTCTAACCGCGGTTTAACCGTTGGTTATATTTTTGGTGAACACGGGCCTTAAAGAACTAGTGAAAGGTTTGTTGAACAAAAATCTGTTTGGCTTAATAGCATTGACACACTAACAAAATCACATTAGGTACTAAACATTTCATCGATCACCCTATATTATTGCCATCGTTAGCAATCTCAAGGGCCTAATCACGATAATTTCATCACCCTATATTATTGCCACACTGGCAATCTCAAGGGGTAACAGTAGCAACCTCCACTCCACCCTATATTATCGCAATCTCAAGGGTCAGAATGCTGTCTTCCCCTATATTATTGCAATCTCAAGGGTTATCAGTAGCGACGTTCACTCCACCCTATATTATCGCAATCTCAAGGGTCAAACACTTCCCCTATATTATTGCAATCTCAAGGGCTACCCTATATTACTTCTACTCCGAAGTCTGAAGGGTTTATTCAAACTCTTACACAAAATAAAATAAAACGATAAATCACAATTTGTTCAACAAACTTTCATAATAACTCAACTATGATTTTTAGTATGGTCCAGTCATCTTAGTAGTTTCACCTCGGAATGTGAGATACCCAGCTGTATATTTGTATAAACCTTTATTTTGACACCCTAAAACATGTCTCAAAACCTACATATTGTAAGGTGTCCGCATCTGTCAAAAAATAAGGTCAAAGGTCACAAAAATCGATTTTTTTGACGTTTTTTGCAAATATCTCGTTTCCTATGGGGTTTACGGGATTTGTATTTATTATCAATATTATAGAAGATAAAATTCTCTACAACTTTTGTCTCAAAAGTTTTTTTATACGTTGAATCGTTTTTGAGATAGAGGGCAGTGAGCGCGCAGTTTTTAACTATATAGAGGATCTGTAAAGGCCAACCGGTAGATCCGATTAAAAATATGTCTCAAATAGTTTATAAAATGTTTAGAAATATATAATTATAAATAATTTTAATTTTTTCAAAAATTACATCATAGTTAATAAATTTTTTTATTACTTATCTATTGTTAATTAAGTATCAATGTATTTAATCACACTTACCTGGTTGTGTACTTAGAAGTAACGAAGGCAAATACCTAAATTATTTTTAATGTTAATCAAAGCTATACTTATTACTGAAATAAGTCAAAATGAAGAAATGAAATAAATTTCTAATTAACGTTTTTATTTTAAAAAAAATAATCGATACATTTATCAATATAAACTAAAAAAAAGAATAAATATTCAAACAACGACAAACTCTGATTTTAATTTTCTTCTTCTTCCTCATTATCATCGTCTTATGGTTGAATTTGCGCTTCTTCTTCATTTTCGTCTTCAACGACATTTGTCTCCAGGTTTTCCATGATGTCAGGGCCAAAGGTCCCATCTTCACTGGCATCACTCTGGTATGGCAAAGCATTGAGACAAGCTTGTCCATTACACTGGCCACAAGCTAATGAGCACTGCAACCCCGATTTTCTGCAACCACATCGCTAACCACAACCATTCTTGCAGTTGCAGAATATTGTGTTAAGCAATTCCTCTGGAGCAGGTGGTAAAATTGTCGTGATTGGTTCCAGGAATTCGTTACGCATTGTCCAACCCCACTCCTGGGGTTCCAAATCATGCCCTAACCAAATTTGGACTTGATAATAAACACGATTAAGATGTTGATGAGCTGCAGCACTTGTTGGTGGAATATTTGACAACTGCACAGGTTTATTTGATTTTGTAGATTTAATATATATAACGCAGATGGTCGATGCTGCTCACAGACTTTGGAGCATTATAGACTGCCAACAAAATTTTAATTCCACTGTCAAATAATGTTTGTACCGGACAGTTTTTTTCTTCAAATGCTGCAGCAATTGGATCCAAATTCGACAATTTCTCAAAAACTCTTAAAAAAGTATTTTACCTTTTTTAAAAATTGCCGAAGTCGTGTCACACAGCGTGCAAAAACAAAATATGTTTCTTAGAACTGGGATATTTGTCAAAGCTTTTGGAGGAGTAAATTTCAGTTTTAACATTCCCTTTACCAACTTTTTTAAAGAAAATTTCTTGTTGATGAGATAGAGTACGCCCAATTAAAATAACAAGTAAATCTATATCTTCACCTATTATAACTGTTGTTTTTCCATGTTTCGATTCTTCAATAGCACTTTCAACAATAAGAACATCTGCATCATCTCTGGCCTGTTTTGTAGTAATATTAGAAGCTTGTAAATTTTCCATTAGCATATTAATTAACTTCTCCTTATTACTTCGATTTGATAGGAATTTTTCTTGGGTAATGGGTACAACCATCATTTCGTCGAAACAAACTTTATATGTTTTTGAAAGTGCAGCAGTCCTTTTTAGCTGCTTCATTGCTTTTATGTTTTTACTTTATCAAAATATCCATCGAATACAACAACTATATTAGAACCATAATGAGTTTGTAAATATTTTTCATATTTACCCAAAATAATAGAAAAAGTATCTTCTCTACTCCATACAACTCGATTTCATTACATGATTAGGTTATAAGTTATAAATGTTATTGAATAGATAGCTTATTGATTAATGAAAAAAAATATAATTATTTATAATGATATATTTCTGAACATTTTATAAACTATTTGAGACATATTTTTGATCGGGCCTACCGGTTGACCTTTAAAGATCCTCTATATCAGTCTTTCCCAACGTGGGCGATAACGCCCCCTTGTGGGCGCTGCAGGCCTAAAGGGGGGCGGTAAGAGACCCAGAAAAAAAAGGGGGCGTTGTGTAGGGCTTTGGGGTCGATTTATAATTTCATCTACCTAGCTAGGAAGACTCTTAGACACCGACTGAGCTCTCGACTCTCGACTACATCTTGTGAACATCAACTAATATTAATTAAGATATAGCTCAAACTCGGTTCGATATAATAGACCGCGGGCAATCATGTTTTAACAAGTTTTTGTTAAATAATCCGATTTGTACATTCCTGTATCAATCGGCTGGTTCTATAATACTTGTTCTTGCTTGTCGAGTACGATTGGGCGTCGAATGAGATAAACGAGTTTATGCACGTTTGTCTTATTCCTGTTGGTGCGTGCTGCTTATGCAATCCTATATAAACGACGTAAATTTATTTTATTTTAATTTGCGGTTTCGCGCATAATAGATAAGCAGTACTTCATTATAACACTTACGTATTTCTCAAAACAAAACAATGTCGGAAGTAAAAAAGAAGAGACGGCAATACTCTGCGGAATATATTAAATTCGGATTTATTGAAAATCCCACAAACCCGTCGTCGCCTTTGTGTCTTCTATGTCTAAAAACATTTTCGAACGAAGCAATGAAGCCTTCAAGACTGCAAGATCATTTGAATAAAATGCATCCAGATAAGAAAGACAAGAATGTAGCATATTTTCAAGACCTAGAGAAGAAGCATAATACTCAGCCAAGTGTATCAAAACTATTTTCGGCGGCTGCTAAGCAAGATGACGACGGACTTCGAGCTTCGTACAATATCTCTTTGTTAATTGCTCAAAAAGGCAAACCACACAACATCGGAGAAGAGTTAATTTTGCCAGCAATAAAGGAAGTAATAACTACTGTGCTTCATAAACCGGCCGCAGATATTATCCGAAAAATTCCTTTGAGTAATAATTCTGTGCAAAGACGAATTGATGAAATGGCTGAAAACATTGAAGAATCATTGTGCAATCATCTGAGGACTAGTCAATTCTGAATTCAGCTCGATGAGTCCACTTTACCAACTAATGAAGCGTTGTTGCTATCTTACGTGAGGTTTATTAAAGATCAGAAAATACGTGAAGAACTATTGTTTGCCAGAAATTTGGAGACAGATACAAAAGGCGAAACCATATTCAATACATTGGAAAAGTTTTGTGAAGAGAAAGAGATTCCTTTGAAAAATATTATATCAGTTGCTACGGATGGCGCTCCGGCTATGACAGGGCGCCATAAAGGCTTCATAGCGTACTTAAAAAATAAAATTCCAGATGTCCTTGCTATACATTGCGTTATTCATAGACAACATTTGGTTGCTAGAAACTTAAGTGAACGACTATTTCAATCACTGCAATATGTCATCAAATAGATTATTTCATCAGCTTTGTGTTACTAATGACGAAGATTTCAACCGTTTATTGCTTCATACTGAAGTTCGTTGGCTGTCAAGAGGCAATTGTCTGATTCGATTTTACAACCTGTTTGACTCTGTGATAGAGTTCTTGGAAACTAAAGATACAGAACTGCGCAACAAGCTCATAACATCAAAGAATGATATAGCTTACATGACAGACCTGTATAAATTGTTCAACGACATGAACCTCCAACTGCAAGGCGATGAACTAAATTTAATTAAAACAAAAAATGTCGTTGCTGCTTTCGCAGCCAAACTGCTTCTGCACAAAAAGAATATGGGCAGACGTGAGTTTCACAATTTTCCGAATTTATCAGTATCCTGCAGTAACGACGACTTGTTTGCCTACTGCCAACATTTGGAAAACCTCCACATTGACTTCACCGAACGATACCAGGACATTTTAAACTTGGAAATACCAGACTGGGTGTTAGATCCGTTTTCAAATGTCAACATAGCAATGTCACCTCAGCTGGAAGAAGAACTTATAGAATTGACAACAAACGAAGAAATAAAAATCAAGTTCAAAAATGGATATCAAGAATTTTGGCTTTAAAAACCGATCCTGCAATTGTACCCTGGATTGTGGTCAATTGTTCAACGATTCTTGATAGCATTCCCATCGTCATATTTGTGTGAACGTGGTTTTAGTGCTGTGGCAACGCTGCTTACTAAAAAGAGAAATCGTTTGCGTGTTATCGAACGTGGCGACTTGCGGCTGTTTTTGAGTAAATTGGAACCTGATATCAACAAACTTATTGAACAGCATCAGATTCAACCTTCACATTAGTTTTTATATAAGAATTGATTATGTTTGTTTTATTTTCAATAAAAGATACTCTGTCCGAATACTATAAAGTTGCGTTTCAATAATCAGTTATAAGTACTTAGCGGTTTTTAAGTATGTTTAAAAAGGGGGGCGTTAAAAAATAATTTATTCTTAAAGTGGGCAGTAGACAAAAAAAGGTTGGGAACCCCTGCTCTATATAGTTAAACGCTGCGCGCTCACTGCCCTCTATCTCAAAAACGATTCAACGTATAAAAAAACTTTTGAGACAAAAGTTGTAGAGAATTTTATCTTCTATAATATTGATAATAAATACAAATCCCGTAAACCCCATAGGAAACGAGATATTTGCAAAAAACGTCAAAAAAATCGATTTTTGTGACCTTTGACCTTATTTTTTGACAGATGCGGACACCTTACAATATGTAGGTTTTGAGACATGTTTTAGGGTGTCAAAATAAAGGTTTATACAAATATACAGCTGGGTATCTCACATTCCGAGATTCTTACCTTATTTTGACTAAGATGACTGGATCATAGTCAAAAATCCTTAACATAAAACTTAGAAGTTAGTCTGAATTTACACCCAATAGGTCATTGTCACCGTCAGGAATTGGTCTAAGTCTGTCGTGTGCGTATTTGTAGGTTCTGTTGGAGTTGAGTGCTTTTAATGTGTATCGGTCCCCATCCAACACCTCAACCACCCTAAACGGACCTTTGTACTTAGGGTCAAGTTTGATTTGGTTGCGCTCTTCGTTTTGTAATAACACAAAGTCACCGACTGAAAATGGTTTTATTTTTGCCCTAGTCGCGTCAAATCGTTCTTTGTCATACTCCGAACCCTTAGACATATTATGAACAGCCAACTGCCTTACGTCATCTATATTGACCTCTGGTTCCTCGTCACCAGCGAACATGAGTTCCAAAGGTCTCGCAACTTTCCCTATCAAAAGCTCCAGAGGACTTGCTTGCGTAACGCGGTTTATGGTACAATTAAGAGCAAGTTGTGTATCAGGCAGAGCATCTTGCCAGGATTTATTGCTTGTCTCTACATCAGTGAGCATGTTCTTTAACTTGCTCATCACACGCTCTACCTGGCCATTAGCTCGCGAACTACCAGTCGCGATAAGATGCAGCTTTATATTCACAGGCTCACAGTACTCTTTAAATTCTCTGCTAGCAAAGCATCTCCCCTGGTCGGCGATCAAACGTGAAGGAGCGCCAAATAGCGCGACGCTGGCCTTTACAGCCCTAATACTGCTCAAAGTGTCAATGTGCAAAGTATGATGAAGAAGTACGTACTTAGTAAAGGCGTCGATCAATACAAACACATATTCCTTTTTGTCATTTTTGCCACTGAGTTTACTCGTTGCGTCAATATTTAAAGTATGCCACCGAATGGCTACCTTTGGGATAGGGTGCATCTCGGCTTGAATCTTGCCGGAGTGCAACTTCGCGATCTTACAGGTCACACAATTAAACACAAACTTTTTAACGTACTTGGACATGTGTTCGAACCAGTAAAGGTCATAGACTTTCTCAAGGGTTTTCTCCCATCCCAAATGTACCAAACCTTCGTGCACATTATTAATAACGGACCAACGGAACGACCTTGGCAAAATTGTTAAACATTTAGTTTTACCACGTCGTTGAATTTTTCGATACAAGACACCTGAGCGCAATTCGTAGCTCTGAGCTACTTCAGCTGGCAGCTTATCTTCTCTGAAGTCAGAAAGGAGTTTGGAAAGGTCGGCGTCGCGTTCCTGCTCCACCTTGAGCCAATTATCAGTAAGTTTAGCAACGTTAACAATTTTTCGCTCCACCTTTTCAATCTGCTTGCCGTCTTCAGGGGGTAGGGGATTGCGCGAAAAGAATTCAGCATGTGCCATACGTTTACCGTCCCGGTGTACAATGTCGTAGAGTCAGTAGGGTCAAAAGAACGAATGCGTATGTATGAATTTAAATCGTTTAATGTATGTTTGTATGTATTTCATTAATAAATAATAATAAAAATAATAAAATCTTTATTTTCACCAAAAAACAGTTTACATTATTGATACGGGGGCTGGAGTCTCCTTTTAAGTTTTTTTAAAACTTGTGTTAGGAGGCACCGCTCTTCCTTTAGGTGTCACATACATCAGGTGAGTAAACTAAATTTTTATAAACAGCTTTTACTTAATTTAAAAATGTTCATTGGTTCAGGCAGTAAAGTACTTAATGATAATTTAAATAAAAAGAAAAAAAAAACAATTAGGGTGTGACTGAGAATACCTATGAGTGACGTGTGTGTGTGTGTGTGTGTGTGTGTGTGTGTGTGTGTGTGTGTGTGTGTCTGTGTAGGTGTGTGGGTGTGAATGTGTGTGGGTGTATATGTTTATGTGTGTGTGTAAGTGTGTATCGTGGGTTTGTGTGTATCCCCTTTTAATCCTATGTTATGTTAGGTTATGTTAGGTAGCCCTACGACTGTGTCTTGGGATCGGAAGCTGTTCATAACAGCTTCCACTACCACTCCAACATATCTTCAAGTTCATCGTATGTCAGAGGTTCTAGCCAAGTGTGAAGTAATTTTTTACATTCCATATATGTTTTAGGATATATGTTAAGTTTCTTGTTAATAGCATTATACAGTTTACAGGACCGCTTTCTGTACTGTCTACTAGCAAAAGTCGTATTAGTTTGCGGCACCATCATCGCTATATCTTTTCGACGTCTAGAAGCTAAGTTAGGGTCGTACTGGGATTCCCTGTGCTTCTTCAGGACAGTGTGGAAAACATATAATTTTCTCACAGAGAATAATTGCGTTATTTCGTAAATTTTGTTGGTTGGAAACCTTCGTTTCTTAAATTTCATTAATTTAAGTAGACCGCGCTGAGCTCTTTCGATTTCAATAAATCTGGTTTTCGCAGCACCACCCCATATCGGGAGACAGTATGCAAGAATTGATTGGACGAGAGCGAGATATATCTCTCTCAGCAGATCTCTTGGGGCATGCCCCGGTCGAGCAACCATTCCCGGAACCACATGACGCAAGGTTTTAAAAATCCAGGAGAGTTTTCTTATTTTAGCAGAAATGTATTCAAGGTGTGGGTACCATGACAATCGTTGGTCTAAGATAACTCCAAGATATTTTGTCTGTGATACTTTTTGTATAAGTGGACAGTCACAGCTCGAAGAAGGCAGCGTATTATTACAGTGGTGTATTACGATCTTAAAATCCTTTCTTGGCTGTGAGTCATTATATATTGTATAACATATGTAGTTGGTTTTTGTGGCGTTTAATGTCAGAATATTGTTATGTAACCAAGTATTCACTCGTCTTAAACCTTTCTCAGTAGCAATTTTAACGTGTTGCCAAGAGTCACCTGAGAAAGCAATCGCCGTATCATCAGCATATGAGTACACCTTGGCATTATCAATGCGCATATCACACAAATCGTTGATATAATATATGAGAAATAAAGTAGGGCCAATGACGCTACCTTGAGGCACTCCATAATTTACATCCTCATAATCCCCTGTACAAGTGTCTAGTTTAACACACTGTTTTCTTTTGTCTAGGTAATCTTTAAACAAGAGAAGAGGTTTTCCCCTGACTCCCATTTTTTTCTAGTTTGGTTAGTAGGATGGGATGAGAGACGGTGTCGAACGCTTTTTTTAAATCTAGAAACACTGTGATGCATTTTTTGTGTTCATCTAGACGTTCAGCACATTGTGTACTCAACGCTGTTACAGCATCCTCAGTGGACCTGCCCCTTCTAAATCCAAATTGTTGATTTGATAGTAATTTGTATTTTTCTAAATATTGAAGTAGTCTTTTATTCAACAACTTTTCAAATATTTTAGAAAGAGCAGGGAGCACTGAGATCGGTCTGTAGTTTCCAACATCGCCTCTATCCCCACCCTTAAAAATCGGAGTTACAATAGATTTTTTGAGAGGGCCAGGAAAAATACCCCTCTCAAAAGACAAATTGATTGCGTGTGTTATGACAGGTATCACTTCAGTCTTTGCTAACTTCAAAAAGAAGGTCGATATCTTATCCCATCCTGGTGCTGATTGTGATTTCAGGTTCATCAGCGTCATGTCAACTTCATGATGATCTACGGGGAGGAGAACGAGGGAGTTTGGATGCGTGGCTAAACCATTTAGATAACAATTTAATTCAGTTTTTGAGGGTTGTGCATGCTGAGCTAGGTCTTTGCCAATATTTATGAAATATTGATTAACAAAATTCGCTGAATTTATATGTGTCGGTTTTATATTTATTAGGTCTGAATTGGTTGCATTGTTTTTTGTACTTGTATATGTTATCGTTTTAATACTTTTCCATAATAATTTATTATTTTTAACATTTTTGGCTAACATGTCTCTTTCAAATTTTCTCTTAACCTTTTTTATAATTTTGCTACAAAAATTTCTATATCTAATATAAATCAGTTTGTTAGTTTGATCATAAGGGTCATGGCGAAATTTAGCCTGGAGTTTGTTACGAGTCCGAATACAGCGTAGGATCCCCGGTGTAATCCATGGCTTGATTAACCTTTGTCGTGTTGGAATATTTTTAATTATAGTGTGATCCTTTACCGTTGTCCTTAATATGTAAATTAGTCGTGTAATAACTTCGTCAGGATCATCGCAGAACAGCAAATCTGCAAGATTTTTGGTTTTTAAATCAGCTAAAGCGTCTTCATAGTTAATAACCGTCTTCACTTTTTTTACTAAAGAATCATTTTTAAGTTTAGAAATAGCTAAGAAAGAAGTAAAGTGGTCGGTAGTTGATGTATGTAATACAGCTACAAATGCTTTTACTTTATGAGTTTTAATTTTTAACATTGTGTGATCCAGACAATTTTTACCCCTCGTTGGTATATAATGCCCAGCTAGAATACCGTAATTGGCTAAGGAGTTCAAATAGTTAATTCTATTTTTATGTTCATAATAAGACTCGTCAGGTTTATGATTTATAGGTATATTAATGTCGCCTGTTATGATTATATTTCTGTCAAAGCTATATGTGTGTAGTGTGTCCATATGGTTACATAGTGAATCAACAAATCTATCTGAATTTTGAAATGAGGGCGATCTATATATACACAATACAACATGGTCAAGGATATCAAGCTGTAAGCAAGACGCCTGTGACAGCTTTATTTCTGTAGTTTTATGTTTAAGATTTCTTTTGACGTAGACGACTACTCCGTCATTTTGATTTTGTTGGTTTTTTGTAAAATATACTTCATAGTTTTGTAAGGTAGGAACTGCTTTGTCTGTGTTGAGTCTACATTCAGTTAAAACTATCACATCTGTCTCAAACGTAAGACTCGATAGTGACAAGATGAAGTCATCAAAATTAAGGTAAATACTCCGGATATTTTGAGAAATAAGAGTAAAGTCATTTTTCTTTACTTGCAGGTGTTTTTTTAAGTCAAAGATATCGCATTCCACTGCGTGAGCAATTTCTAAACGATCTATCTCATTCATAGAATCTAAGATTTTATCCATTAATGCACAAACTATAATAAGCACTAGTCAATATTACGAATGGGACATTTGAGTATCTATGCATCTCGTTTAGGTGTAATTGGTTTCTGTAGGAGGATGTGTTTTTTCGTATGATGTGGAATGTTGCATGTATGTTAGAGTTAGTGTGTGTAAATGTATGAGGGTAGTTTATTATGTATTGATGTGGATTTATGTGTGTATGTTTGTGTATTATTGTGTGTTTGTGAAGTGTAGTAGGTATGGTGAGGACATAGTTATAGGTACAGGTAGTAAAAAAGTATATTAAGCCTACATCTAGTCATTCTTTCAACATGAGGTGTTGGATTTGGTTCTCGCTATTTATCACAATGATTGGTGATTGCTCCGTTTCTCGCACATAAACTCTGCCATAGTTAGTCCAGCAAAATCTGTAACCTTTGGACTTTTGCAAGTCACGGGCCAGGAAATAGAGTCGGGATGCCCTGGCAGTTAGATGTTCCGAAAGATATACTGGAGTATCTTCCTGTGTCTTGAATCCAAGGTGCTTCGCTGCGATCTTGGTTTTATTTTTGATGTTAAACTGCTTGGCCATGTATAGAATTTCTCCTTTTTTAAGCGCGGAAGTAGTTTCAACTATTATTGGGGAGTTTTTGTGTTCTGGTTTTTTCGAGCGTACTCTGTATATGTCTTTAATATCATTTCTTGTTATTTCACAGTTTAAATTCTTTGAAAGGCAAGTTATCATTTCAATCAAGTCCTCTTTCCTTTCCTTGTCCTTCCTCGGCACATTTTTGATCTCGAAATTAGTTTTACGGCCACCCAATTCTATGTTTTCCAGTTTATTTTCTAAAAACATTATGTATTCTCTTTCCTCTTTGGAGCGGTTCTCCAGTTCGGTTATCCGATTTTTCATTTGCGTATTTTGTTCTGTAAGGAATTTTATTGAGCTCTCAATATTGTCGTTTGATTTTTTTATTTCTGTGAGAGTGATGTTCAAGTTATTGAGTTCATTTTTCTGAGAAGCCGTAAAATACGTCATTAACCTTCTCATCTCTTCCTTAAAGTCGCTCAATGGATCATCCGGGGGATTGTTCCTATGGACCCCTCCACGACGATGTGAGTTTACATGTCATAATCTTGATTTAGAGACGTGTTTGATTTATCCTCATCAGAGCCACAAATTGACATGTCTGGGTCAGTATCGTTTTGTTTGTTTGCCATGGCGTGTACCAAGAGATAAGAGAATCCAGGAGTTGTAAATTATATGAGGTCAAGTATGTAATGGCGCACAGAGCGGGCTAACAATATTAAGTAAATCGTTCACAACTACCAGGCTACCAGAAAAGCTCAGGAAGTGGAATGAGTGCCTTTGTGCACGGAGGTCCTATTAAGGTGGTGGCAATCGAGGAATTCAAACAAAAACTCTATCCGTCCAGTATAAGCAGGCCTCTCGACGTATGTGTGTTTTAAGGGGCGTCTTCGCTATACAGCACACAGTGATAGATTGCGCAGGAACAGGTCCGTCTTGATTTTAGTAGAAGAAATATAGCTATCTCACCCCACTCCAAGCCAGGTACTCGGTCCTGTCGCACTTAGGGTATTTGGCACTAGCCTGCAGCGTATATGTTGAACCTTCTCGCGGCTTATGCGGTCCTATTTTTTTAACTTTATTTAATTTTGCCAAATTCGATTTAATTATTCAAAATAAAGTTGATAAAGTCTACTGATACGTCTACTCTTAGCAGAGGTCCGGGGGGAAGAGGATTTCATTGTAATCTTGTTTTAAGTGACATCCTGTATGTCCTATAAAATAAAGATTTTTCTATTCTATTCTATTCTAAAGTCGAACCCCTGCAAAAAGGCCCACCATCTGTGTACTCGTGGGGCCAATTCAAGTTTCTTGCGAGTAGATTGCAAAGAACTACAGTCCGTCACTACAACAAACTTACGACCGTGCAAGTATCGCCGAAAATATTTCACAGCATTGACAACGGCGAGCGTCTCAAGTTCATAGCTGTGATACCTCGATTCGGCCTCTGTCGTACGTTTGCTGTAGTACGCAACAGGATGTAACTTACCATCTTTCTTTTGCATCAAAACAGCACCATAACCTATCGCGCTTGCATCAGTGTGCACTTCTGTGTCAAGATCGGGATCAAAGATAGTGAGGACGGGCTCTTGTGTCAGTGTTTTCACAATTTGTTGCCTAATGACTTCGTGCTTCGGTTGCCAATTTAATTTGCCATTATCAGAAGTTAGTGCGTACAAAGGCGCAATAATTTGGGAAAATTTCGGTACAAATTGTCGAAAATAGGAAGCCAGACCAATGAATTGTCGTAGCTGTGTGACCGTCTCAGGTCGTGGCAATGCTGCTAAAGCTTCTATCTTGCGCGGGTTGGGGCGTATTTCACCCTGACTGACCTCAAAACCAAGATACTCAACGTTTTGTTTTAAGAACGAACCCTTTTTTATATTAAGCGTGAATCCCTTCTCAGTCAACACCTGAAGTACTGTCCGGAGTAGGGCATGTAATATCGGAAGGTTTTGAATTCCGATACTGATTTTCGATATTCGACATCAATATCGGAATTCCGAGACTAATATCTGAATTTCACATATTCTTCATAAAGGTTGACTATATAAAGGGTGTCTCAACGCCGATTTTAAAGTTTAAACACGAATTTCTCAGAAACTCGTAAGGCTAGCGGGAAGGGAGTGGTATTGTTCGGTAGGTAATGAGTGCGGATTTTTTAATCGCTATGTCGCAGTGGACTGGCACGCACCGCGCGTACGCAGTAGAGGCGTACTTTTGCAATAAGTTTTCGTTGAGTGAAGCACAACGCAAGTTTTGTAATCGCTTTGAAATCCGCCGTTTAAGTGATGCCCCAAGTATTCAGTTGATTAAGTCGTGGGTAAAAAAGTTCAGAGCGACAGGATGTTTACAGAATCATTCAAGTTGCACTCGAAATAGACCTGTGCGATCGATTGAAAACATCGAACGCGTCGCCGTTGCAGTCGCGGAGCATCCACGACGATCAGTCAGAAAACATGCTGCCTCTTTGAGCCCCCACCGTTCAAGTCTTCAACGAATTTTGGCCTTACATTTAAAATTACATCCTTATAAGATCCAAATAGTCCAAAAAATCAAACCAGAAGACTACGAAAAACGAAAAATTTACTGTCAGAAGATGTTAGAAATTTTTTCAGAGGAGAATGGGGTGGACAATGTTTATTTTAGTGATGAGTCACACTTTCACCTCGAAGGGTACGTCAATCGTCAAAATTGCCGTTACTGGTCATCAAGTAACCCACAACAAAAACATCAGAAAGCCTTACACAGCCCCAAAGTTATTGTATGGTGTGCAATATCGGCGAAGAAAATCATAGGGCTATATTTCTTTGAGAATGACCGAGGTGCAACAGTTACAGTGACGAGCGAGCGGTATATTGACATGATTAATCATTTTTTTGTACCGCAGCTGCAAGAAAAGGATACTGACAAGTCAGGTGTATGGTTTCAGCAAGATGGGGCCACAGCCCACACAGCTAGGGTGTCCATGGATACACTAAAAGCGTTGTTTCCGGGAAAAATTATAAGCCGCTTTGGAGACATATTGTGGCCACCCAGATCTCCTGATTTAACCCCAGCTGACTTTTTTTTGTGGGGTTATCTCAAAGCAAGAGTTTTTGATACCCCTCTTATGAATTTAGACCAGTTGAAGACTAAAATAACGACAGAAGTGAGAGCCATATCAGTTGACGTTCTGCGGCGTGTCTCTGCAAATTCGCGAGTCCGCTTGGAAGAGTGCATTCGCCGTGATGAAAGACATCTTGACGGTGTAATATTCCGTACATAAAATCCGCACTAATACATTATAATGTACTGCAATTAAAATATTACAAACACATTTTGTTTGTTTTTTATAAATATTTAAAATTTAAAATCGGCGCTGAGACACCCATGTAAGGACTTTGAAAAATGACGGTTGCCGCTGCACACCGTCTTCGCAGCCAGGTGTAAACAGGTATGATTTTGGTATAGTATTTCGTTCATCTACGATTTATATATCAAATCAAAGCAAATTTTCTTCGTTAAAATATTTCACTGGTTTTTTTAAATAAAATGTCATCATTTTTAATTAAAAATACCAGCGGCCAGACTTTGACAGGCAACCCTTGACATAATATATTCTTCTAATCATAAACATACGCAAAAATAAGGTTTTTAACAAAAACTCGATAACCGTAACGATTCCGCAGCTGGATCTTAGACTACAACTGATTGACAGGACTCAGGACAGCCAGGTAGATTTGTTTACCATCGTGAGTTTATCCACATTTTTAGAAACAACAGTTTAGCTGGTTGAGAGGGGGGACTCTTAAATTTGACAAAAATTTTCACTTTAAAAATTAATGTTTCGCAAACGGAGTGCTGAATCGAAAAACGTTAAGAGTAAACCCCTTCGATCTTTTAAAAAGCTATCCTATGACACCCCACTCGATGATACAATTTGGTGCCAAAACTCCGCCATATTTTTTTTTTTTAATCACCTCCCTAAGAACGTTCGATGTTTAAGACGAATCAAACGATACCTTGGTTGTCGAAATCCATTCAGCCGTTTGGAAGATACGAGGTAATAAAGAAATTTACAAACGAACATACATACATACAAGATACGCGTGAAAAACATAACCCAGCAACTTCCTTGGCAGTCGGGTAAAAACGGTAATAATAGGTTAACAAATAAACTGTTGCCATGTTTACCAAAGGTCTATGAATGAAGGTTTGAGCCTACCTGCGATTTTTTTCTAAACTATCATTCCGTCCGCGTGGACTACAGGTTATATCGTGCCCAACTGTGGGATAAAATGTAGCCTATGTCCTTTCCCAGGCTCTAATCTATCTCTGTACCAAATTTCCTCAAAATCCGTTCAGTAGTTTAGGCGTGAAAGACGGACAGACAGACATGAGTGTTTGTGTCTGTCTTTATGTGTGTTCCGAGGGACCCACGATACATGAGAAAATCTTAGTGTGGGCCTTGAGTGTATGGCGTTTTATTTTTATTTTTTTATTTTTTTCCAGGATAAAAAAGCCCTAACTCAGCATGAAGTAGTCCACAGCGCGGTGCGCCCCCTCGCCTGCAATATCTGCCAGCAAACGTTCAAGCAAAAAGCGTCCTTATACACACACAAGAAGAGAGTACATAAAGTGGTGCCTACCAAACGTGTTGTCGAATACATGGACAATGTGAATTCGTGAGAATTAACTATAATGAGCCGATATGTTCGGGAGAATTCGGGAAAGTGGTTAAAATTAGAAACACTTATTTATCGATAAAATTTTTGGCTTTAATAATAAAGTTGAAAAATATAGTTTAATTCGATTTTTAACCGCCGACTATTAGCGAGTAGAGCCAGAGCGAGAGTGTCCGACCGGAACAGATCATTAGGACGTAGAAAATATCTATAACATGTTAAAATTCAGTGTATTTTTACTCAAATCAAACAGTGAACTCGTGTTAAATAAAATAAATTAACTTTTTATAAAAAAAACAACTCCAACTTTGCTTTTTGAAGTCAGTTTTATTTTATTATAAAAGTTAATTTATTTTTATTTTTTTAGTGCAAATAATAGAAAGTATGTGAGAAACAATGTAAGTGCCTATTAGATTCGAGTTTCCCTCGATTTTCTTGGGATTCCATCATCAGATCCAGAACTAGTTACAGTGGGACCACCTCTGGATTATACTCTCTCGAACAAAAAAAGAATTTTGAAAATCAGTCCTAAAACGGGACTCCATCACCACAGCTGGGCCACAATCGAAATTTCAATGTTTGACTATGCCAAGAATTTCTCAAAATTTGTCGGTAGGTACCTACAATTGGCAAAGAAAACAGAATTTCTCGGGGCCGCGTTTAAAAGTTATCGGGGGTTGTTTTAGGGCCCAGCTACAGTGACGTCACTACAACTGGGCCACACCTGTATCTCGAAGATGGAACCATGTAGCGAAGATCTGGCTACGTAGAAAATTTCTCGTGAATCTCTCGGGACAAACTCCAAAATAAGAAAACTATCCGGTCTCGCGTTCAAAAGATATAAGACATTCGTTGGGGCCCAGCTGCAGTGACACGTCACTACAGCTGAGCCACCTTCTCGAAAACGGGACTGCTTATATAATTTCTAGGTAGGAGGAATCTGCTTGCTTATATAATTTCTCGAGTATCGTCATCAAAAAATCTGAATTTCTCGGTGTCCCGTTCTAAAGAAAAAAAAATCTTTTTTATCGTGAATAGTCCAGGAGCTAGAAGGCCAAATTGCGCACAGAACTGTTATTTTTTAATATTTGGCGTAATTTTCTTTGGTCAAAGTTTAATATTAATAGTACTACAATATTTAGTGAGAGAAAAGTCAATAATTTCAATGATGTTCGTGTCGTTTTCATATTATTTAAATGATTTTTACCATTGTCCCTCGAAAAAGGGTCCGTTATTCTTCAAAAACAGTGAATAAAACGCTGTTTATTTCACTGAGTAAATAAAACATTTTGAATTTGGAACATGCGCGAATATACGGATTTTAGTAAGAAAACAAAAGAAAATGTGCAAGGAGGTTGCATACTCTCGCTATAAAAACGTATCGAGTTTATAGCGAGAGTATGCGAGAGTATGAGAGTATGAGTAAAAACGTGGCTCGGTTAAAAAATTTAAATTTAGAATAAGGAATTCAGCCAATTTTCTGTGCAATTTTCATGCAATTAAAAGTTTCTGTTAAAAGTTTTTGTTTCAAAATCATAAAATGAGTTCGACATCCAGTGATGAAAGTGAACCTCTCATTCCAGAGTCATTTCGCGTTAAAGCAGCTGCTATTGTTGATAATTTACTGTTACAGAGTAATTATTTTCTTTTTCTCGCAGTCAATGGTAAAAAGTAGAGTACCTAACACGTGAAAAAAAAATTCATCTCGGCTCTTGTATCCCTTGATCCGCTCAGGATTCTAATCTAGAATCCCTCGCTACGCTGGGATTTAACTTTAAAATCCTTCGCTCCTCTCGGGATACAACTCAATGCCTCGAAAAGAATTCACCTTTTTTTCACTTGTTGGGTAATCTACTATTACTCGATCAGTATTTTACGTACACTATTTTGACATCGACCCTAAGAAAAATGTACACTCGCGTACAACTGTCTTTTAAAGCAAGAGTTCTTTTTTTTGTTATGGCCTGGATATATTAGTCCTTCTAGTCAAGTCCAAGTTCAGTGATTTGTTTTAGACCACTTGATTCACTATCACACTTTTTAATGAGTTATACATTTTTGACAGTGTTCTTTTTGAAATACTAGCTTATCGCCCGGGACTTCGTTCCCTTGGGAATTTAGGAAAATTAATTTAGACTATGTGTTAATACAGGGTGTCAGCTATTTCCATACCACGTCAAAATTTGTCCAGCCGTTGAGCATGAAAGTGTTTAAAACCTCCATACATACAATTTTTTGCGTTTATAGTATTAGTAAGGATGGTTCGCTGTAAACGAATTTACCTTTTAAGCCATGGTAAGCGCATGTAAAATACGTAGGTAGTTACGACTTTAATGAGTGAAGTACGAACAGGCCGCAACTTAGGTTACCACACGCGTGCGCTCTGTGCTGTTATGATAAGAGCGGTTTTGCAATGAAAATGGAGTAATTTGATGCGCTGGCCTCTGTACAAAAAATGCTTTAAACCACATATTAAAATAAAATCAAAATAAATGAATGTTGAAACACACTCTCGAGAGATAGCAGCACGATTAGGTAACGTTAAGAAAGGAATAATTCTTGTAAACCGTCACAGACGGCTCTATCTCCTTCTGTTTGTTTATTTATTATCATATAACTGGAATTAGATTTTGTTTGTTTCACTTTTGATCGCGACTGTACATTTGTATCAAAATTAAATAAAGTCTTTTTTCTCTTGAACGGGACACCGAGAATTACAGATTTTTTGATGTTTATACTCGAGAATTTCTTGAAATTATCTACACAAGCAGATTTCCCCTACGTCGTCCCGTTTTCGAGATTCAGGTGGCTCAGCTGTAGTGACGCGTCACTCCTTAAAGTGCGGAGAAATCGGTGAACATACATAAAAAAGATACATACAGTCGAACATAGAACATCCTCCTTTTTTGAAGTCGGTTAAAAAAAGCAATTAATTAAAGACTTACCTTTATAGATAAATATTAATATAATCATGACAGCCGAATTTCGTTGAGGCCGAAGGTTCAGCCAATTAATTGCCGAAACTATATAAAATACTGGCCTAAACCAAACCTTAGGTCTGTCTCTACTAGAAACTAATAAAGTTGTGGCCGATAGACAATTAATAGTATTTTGACACAGAATCTAAGGTTTGTATTACAGAACGCAACACAGACTCTGATCTATACTTAAGTAGCAGTCGTCTTTGTCATTTTGAAAGTGAGAGAAAGAGATAATCAACTTAATTATTATTCTTTATTCTTTATTGTACCTACACACATAGTTTGATACTTAATTAGGTACTAAAAAATGTTACAAAGGCGAGCTTATCTCTATAAGAGATCTCTTCCAGCCAACCCATCCGGTGTCAGAAAAGCTATAAATTACGGGCACAAGACTGTGTGCATTAATTATTAGAATCATTAACATTAAGCAGATCCACATTTTTCTACTGGATTAAAGCAAGCCACTTGGTATGATTGTTCCTTAGGTTAAAATAAGCCGATAAAGAAAAATCGGTAGCCCTCGAAAATACCCCCCCTGAACCGAGAGGGGGAGGGTCAAAGGGGTGCTCCGCCCGGCGTTACTTCAATAAATATTACCTCTCATTTGTAGCTACCAGGTTGAGTTTGGTATGGTTTTCGGATAATTCAACGACGAGGAATTCATTTCTAGTATTTATTTTACACATCTCTGCAATGGTTTTTTAAATAATCGCAAAAATATAAAAAAAATAATTGAGTTTGGTATAAACTCAACCTGATAACTACAAATGAGTGGTAATATTTTTTGAAGTACCTAACGCCGGACGGAGCACCTCTTTGACCCTCCCCGTCCCGGTTCAGAGGGGATATTTTCGAGGACTACCGATCTTTATCGGCTTATTTTAACCTAAGGAAAAATTGTTATGAAGTGGCTTTCTTTTATCCAATTTTTGAAACCCAACTCATTTTTGCCCGCTTAATGATTCGCGCGATCCCCCCGCGCCGCGCTGCTATCGGAGTGCGTTGTACAATGCTGGTTTTCGTGTTTTACGTTGTTACGATAATTTTTTTATTGCAAAATGGAGTGTATTCGATTAAATAATAAAAACTATAAGCAGAAATTATTAAAAAACATGAAAAAAAAAATCCGGAGAAAAATTCCACTGGAAAAGCATTCAGAATGATGGTCTGAGTTCAGGGTTTCAGTTTTTGCTAGGCTGTCCTTTACACCCTGCATAGTAGATCAAGACTCGAGTCTCCTTCTGTAATCGGGCCTTAATCTATTTATGTTTCTTAAGCGATAAGCTACTCGCTAACTTGTCGGCGGAAATAATTATAAATAACTAGCTTTACGCCCGGGACTTCGTTCCCGTGGGAATTCGGGAAAATCATGTTCATCACGGATAATATAGGTTCTAATGGTGAAAGATTTTTTTAAATCAGTCCAGTAGTTTCGGAGCCTATTCAATGCAAAAAAACAAACAAACAATCAATAAGTAGTGTAAGTGCAAACCTTCTCATCTTGTATTTTGCTTGAAAACTATTAGAAATCCTATTATTAATTTATGGTTTTAAAATATTTATTACAAGTGCATCTTGTAAATATTTATTACAAACATGTAATAATATTAACATATTTTTATCAATAAAGATTAATAAATACTTTTTTCTTCTCAGCACTCTTGTCAGGGGCCGTCCACCACATATTACGTCACACAAAATTTCGACTTTTTGAACCCCTCCCCTGGCCCGCACGCGGGCGCAAACACGCACGACAATAAAAGAGCCCTCAGAGACCGTTCCGGAACGGTATGAGTAAATCGGTCTGTCACTTTCACGTCACGAGTAAATATAAGATATATTTACTCGTGACGTGAAAGCGACATACCTGTGTATGTTAATAGACTAGACATACACACGCACACTTTATGATAAAATCGATCGAAGATAAAATCGATTGCCATTCTAATCGATTTTATAACTTTTTTATAAAATCATTTTATAACTTTTTTTATTAGGAATGTTTTTAGTTCTTTTTCAAAATGAGTGTTTTGTTACTTTTTTTATTTAATTTGGTTTATGATTATACAGGGCTTTAGGTAAATCTCTTTCAACCTCTCGTGTGGTTAATCAGTCCATGAAACTGAACAACTTTCCCAAGGAACATGGGTCAAAATACGAAAAAAATATTTTGAGTTCCCTTACAAATTTCATCAGCATATAGCGCATTTTGTATGGGAGATCAACATTTTTTTTCGTATTTTGACCTATGTTCCTTGGGAAAGTTGTTCATTTAGCACCCGAAATGTTGAAAGAGATTTACCTAAAGTCCTGTATATTTTTATCATCATTGTATGGGGAGCCGATGTAAATATAGTTAACTTGGAAAATGGTCTTGGAAAATGGCTTATTTCGGCACTGCCCAAAAAAACTGCGACACCTAGCGAAGATCTGATTTGACCCAGAACTAGTATCTAATTTGGTGGTATTGAATCAAATATCTTGCTAAGTGCTGTTAGTATTGAAATTGGTCTAAAGTTGGTGGGTTCAGATGTATGTACTACCAGCTTTAAAAAGAGGAATCTCAAATCAAGAAATACACCATCATCGACACAATTATTTAAAATAACTAGATGTAGAGTAATATAATCTAATATGTAATTTATTACTTTCACTGTAAGACCATCAAGGTCCGCAGTCAATAAAACCTATTTACAAAACCTGCTTACCTACATGCAAATATTAAGGCAAACGCGCAATTGTTAAGGCAACCGCGTATAACTTATATCAGATTTTAAAATGTTTGTAATCTGGATTGCGGTGAAGTGCGCCATATGAAGAGTCAGGCGCACTTAGCCAACTTGAGAAAATTAAGTTTAAAATTTTTGATTCGCTTAAAATATGTAAAATTAACGAGATAGAAGTGAAATTAAATTAAAACCTTGAAATAAACCCCTTGAATTGGGTACTTTTCTTAATTATTTCTTCTTAAAAACTCATTTCTCACTAAAACATGCAGATTACTTTGTGTCCATTTGCCCAGTCAGCCAAAAAGCTCTGGAACGATTTCACGTATGCCATCATTCAGAGCATAATTTGCTCCTTCCATGAGCAAAATATAATTTTATGTGCAATCATACTATCGCCACTACGACGGTTTGTTTGCGCGTGGTTGGAGAAATTTCGCTGGCAAGCAAATGCTGTATAATAAAAACTACAACACATACAGAGTTTTATTTTATGCAGAACTTTAGTGTCAAAAGTGTGCAATCCACCTGTGAAATCTCACTTTGATATCCCTAGTCGTTTTAACGTGAGAGCGCAACAACATTGTGCTTGCTGTACAAAATTTGCCCAGCCAGCACAGCTCAAAACCCATTAAGGTTCAAAGTAAGTATACATAGGTTTAGGGTCTGTGATAGGCATACAGACACAAAAGATTTAAAGCATTTGGACGAGTGATTACCGAGTTATATATAGGCTTTTGAAGTTTGGGCTGGAGGAGAAATTTTGTTGTGATCTCAAAAACTACAATACATAGAACTTAAATCTTTGCACGAAAAATTTACTTAGAATTTGCGCAATAGGCACAGAAAAAAATTGGAATCCCAACTTGTAGTTGAGGAGAAATCTCAATTTTTCTGTTTTCCCGCGAAAAATTCAAATTTTTATCATTCTTGTGACAGAATGCGACGTTGCCGTTCTGAATTTTACCAAATAACCTATAAACCTTGCCGTCGATTCGAACGACCCCTGTGACACTCAGAGTGTTTACTGATTGTAACTATTATTTAAATGTTTAACTTTTTCATCTTGTTTTGTTTATGTGTTTTGTTGTGTGTTATTGGAGTGAATAAAGCTGTTATCAATCTATCTACCTACGCGTCCCGTTAAATGAGCTATAAGAATTTATTTAGGGCAGTGCCGAAATAAGGCTTATTTCGGCACTGCCCAAAAAGAACTACACAACCTAGCGAAGATCTGATTTTACCCAGATGTTGCCTTTAATTTGTTAAGATTTCTCGTAAAAAATCATAATTGTTCGATGCGTAATTAAAAAGTTACACGCATTTTAATAATTGACGTAATACTCGTATGTCGGGACCCATTATTAGGAAGCTCGATTAGGTCCCGACTGATAAAATCGTTTTTTTTTTTTAAATTCACTTTATTGGGTTTACCAAACAATAACACAATATTTATGAATAACAAAAAAACATTAAAACTAAGAGCACGTTGTTACCAGAACCGATAACCACGTTATGTTCCCTATTATAATATTTTGGAATGTTAGATCACGAAACTACACTTCCGGAAAGGTACCTAAGTCGAGCCACCTAGGATACTGAGTTTGTATCGTCCATAACTTAACAAAAAATTATGAACGACTTTATGCAGTTTTATAGGTGGCATCTTTGACATTATGTTCATGCTCATGTGATGTTGTTCTAAATTTGAATTAATAAAATAAAAAAAATTGGACTTAAATGAGATTTTTTGATGATTATACTCGAGAAATTATCTACGCAAGCAGATTTCCCCTACGTCGTCCCGTTTTCGAGATCCAGGTGGCTCAGCTGTAGTGACGCGTCACTGTAGCTGGGCCCCAACGAATGTCTTATATCTTTTGAACGCGAGACCGGATAGTTTTCTTATTTTGGGGTTTGTCCCGAGAGATTCACGATAAATTTTCTACGCAGCCAGATCTTCGCTACGTGGTTCCATCTTCGAGATACAGGTGTGGCCATAGTCAAACATTGAAATTTCGATTGTGGCCCAGCTGTGGTGATGGACTCCTAAGTGTTGATTTTGCCTTAGAGTCTGTTCAGTAAGAAAACCGTCGTGAGAATTGAGGGCGCCACTGTATTTATTTGCCGATTTTGTTATGTAGACAACACTGGTATGTCATTACAGCGCGGACAAATCATCTTGATATTTTGGAACGATATTCGAAGAAAAAAAAGACGTCACACACTCAAAGGCCCACAGCAAGGCTTTACCTTGTGTCGTGGGTCCCTTGGGACACACACAAATAGACGGACACAAACATCCACGTCCCGAGAACAAACACCTGCTTTTTACACAAATGTTTGCCCGGCTGGGTATCGAACCCAGGACCCGCCGAACAAGAAGCAAGTTAAAGTTTAACCGTATAAAGTTTATATTTTTAGTGGATAAATTACCATACCCCTAAACAATTGCTGATATAAATTGCAAACTATTCACAAACACTCCTTACTTTAAAGTGGTCAAATGCCAGTCGCACTGCAGCCGTTTTGCCATTTGGTAGTGTTACTTTGGCAATGTTTGTGCATGAGTTACCAATTCCCGTTCGCGTGGACATCGATCTCACTTATTTCCATTCCTTTATATTTATTCATCTAAAATATAACAAGCTTGGTTATGGAAAAAATTACGTAAAAAAAAGGTGGCTTACCTCACAAAAATATTATTAAAATTACTGGAGTTATTTTTTATATCAAAAAATGGAGTTATTTTTTATATCAAAAAGCTCCCGTCACGGCGAAATTCAAGTTTCCATCACGAGTTACTGCGACGTATAATAATTTTACTGCAAATACTCATAGTGAGCTTGTTGATTTTCAACGTTTGATGATAAAAATTAATAAATCTTTTAGATAAATTTGGTTAACCGTGATGAAAGACGTCACGGAAAAATAAATATTGACATGGTTTTTGTAAAAAAAAAATGGGGAAAATATTTTATGTTTATTTTTCTGGGTACTATTTACGTTCATATGCCTACTAACATAGAGCTCAAACGTTACCTGTCGTAGTGAAATTTTCTTGTTTTGAACATTTCCAAGAAAATAGATTACTGCGCTCACGCTTAAACTCATCAAACCGTTTGAGAACAGTAGTAAGAGAATATTGTTTATAATTAAATGCCAATCGAAGTCTATCATAGCTTTGTTGGCGTGTTGCAAGGCTTTAAAATTGCTTCTAATTTAGAAAAAAAAATGACAAAAGAATGTAGTGTATCAGATTATTTATTTGTTCAAGTTCTTTGATTTCAATCATTTAAATTTGTAAATACGATTTATTTATTTTATTTATTCTTCCTGATCAGAACCATAGTCAAACTCCGATTCTAAATATTCAACGCCAGACATAGTTGAATCACTTTTGGAATTGACAGACATATCCAAAGAATCATCTTCTTCCGAACTTGAACTGCTTGAATCGGTTACATGGATAATAAATTCTTTCTCGTTTTCAATTAAGCGGTCTTCATCCCAATATTTTTGTTCTACATGCAGCACATGATCACATTATTTTCGTCAATGTTCTGCAGTAACATTTTCAAAGCATTCATGTATAATTGGTAATAAGTTTTTAGCTGAAATGTTGATGTTTTTTGATGCAACTTGTCTTTTGACAAGGCTCCAGATCATTTCTATTGTATTAAGGTCACAATGATAAGGGGGAAATCTGATGAGAGTATGACCATTTTCTTCAATTATTTGATCGATTACATATAGTGATTCCCCTTTATTTTTTTTTACTAAGTCTAAAAGTTCTACTTTAAGAGTGTCAGCAGGATAATCCCATTAGACTCCAACCATCTTTTTAAAGTATCCTTCTTATCCTTGCTAGTTGGGGGCTTATTAATGCGCGCGCAATGATACGACGCATTGTCTAATACAATGACAGACGGTGTAGACAAGTTTAGCAACAGTTTTTCTTTTAGCCACTTAGTGAAATTGTTTTGATTCATGTCATGGTGGTAATCCGCTGAAATACTTTTAGTTTTATAAACCAGCAAACAGTTTTCGACAAATCCATCCCTGCTGCCTGCGTGAACTACAATGTATCTTTGACCAAGGGAAATCGCTTTCGAAACACCAGGTTCATCAGGACCTTGCCAACACTTATTGACTTCGTGTGACGTATGAATATACGTCTCATCAACGTATATTATGGGTTTACCAGCTTCTCTTAAGCGTTTGATTGTTCGCAAGTATTTAGCACGCCAAGCCACTAAATCATGTCTCTCAGTAAGAATTTTTCGTTTCGACTGACATTTTTTGTAGGAATAACCCAGTTGTTGCAAAATTTTTGATAAAGTAGCTACACTACCACAAAAGTTTATGTCCTCCTTGAGAACCCGATGCAGTTTTCTCAAAGTCAGAACTTCCTTTCTTACTGCATAAAACTCTCGAATTTTGTTCCGGATAACACACTTATCAAAATCATCAATTATAACTTTTTTCGGTCTGCCTTTACGGTGTGTTGCTTGATTATGCCACACACCATTATTGGTCGAACCTTCTTTTTTTATTTTACTTACAGTTTGTTTATTAATACCTGGCACAAAATACTCAAGTTAGCCTTATTTACACAAAAATAAACATACATATTATCATTCAATATATAAAGTATCAAAATTCTTTACTCGGGCTATTGATCCTAACAAATTCAACTAAATATTTTCGTAATAAGTACTTTATATTTACGTGAAACACTTAAATTTTGTTGAGATCTCTATAAGCCAGGGACCGGAGATTAACTGGGAGCTGGTGGGAAGTCTATAAATATTGAAATAAAACTGTGAAACGATTCCGCATACCACACATTGCTGCAACACGTTCAGTGATCTTGTTGAGGTCGATTATGGTGTGTTTTGCTGCCTTTTCTTGCTGGCACAACCCTATGATGTTAAATATAATTTTCCTAACGGTACTGGCTAAATTTTTACCACTGTTCGACATAATTATTATTTAAAATTTGACGAAGAATACACAAAATTATCGCAATAAACAAAGCTGTGTCAAGTTTGTCTTCTTGACAAATGAGTGATTTGTATTGCCATAAACAAATCAACAAGTAGTTTCCATTTTATTCCACGACGGTTTATGTACATTTGGATGTGTGGCCCTTAATCCTAGGATGAAAACTCCGAGAGATTCGTTCAGTGATGGATAAAAGACTTCATATTTGCATATTGAAATCATTTGTGACGCAATAGTTCAAGAATTATTGGCAAAAAAGTATGGGCCACACAACCAAATGCCTGCGATTCTCAGTAATGAAAATAAGATGAAACGGTTGACGGAGCCCCAATTTTATCATTAACATCTACAGTAACTCATAAAAAAATCGGTTCCGGCTATAAATCAACCCAAAAAACCTAATACTTTGGAAAATATTTACATTTATCTATGGGCCACAGGATTACGTAGGGCCCACTTCATATCTGGTAAACCAGCAGCCCGAGATAAAAATAAACGACGCTGGCTCTATCACATATAATATGTGACAGCATATAGCGGCAAAAATCTTCTTATGAAACTCTCATCAGAGAGAAAAACGTGAATCAAATTCTGAAGCATTTGGATGGGTGAATCACGTTCAAAACCTTCTGCTTCAGCCAATACTGCGTCACATAAGTTGCGAAGGTGTTACAAATGAAGAGAATTTCCGTTACTGAAGGTGAGTATTAAAAAAAATGCAAAACATTCACTATTTTAGGAGATATCGTGGTTTCATTTTTGTATGGAAAATTCGTCAGGGTGAGAATGATGTAAGGAATCTTTTTCAGGACAGGAAAATTATATTATGGTGGTGATTTATGACCATGTTAAAAGCATGATTCGTCGTATAAATAAAAAATAATAATAAAAAATCCATTTTATTTATCCAGCATAGTACAGTCAAGAGCAGGTCACGCTTTACACTACCAATGCTACTTTTTTCAACTGGACACTGGTGTATGATTTAAGTACAAAGGAGAGTCATAAGTAACAAACTCGATTTTTGAAATAAGTATCCCAACATTTTTTATTCATTGTTACCCTAATTCACGATTTTAATACAAAAATGAAACCTCGATATCTCCTAAAATATTGAATGTTTTGCATTTTTTTTTAATACTCACCTTCAGTAACGGAAATTCTCTTCATTTGTAACACCTTCGCAACTTATGTGACGCAGTATTGGCTGAAGAAGAAGGTTTTGAACGTGATCCACCCATCCAAATGCTTCAGAATTTGATTCACGTTTTTCTCTCTGATGAGAGTTTCATAAGAAGATTTTTGCCGCTATATGCTGTCACATATTATATGTGATAGAGCCAGCGTCGTTTATTTTTATCTCGGGCTGCTGGTTTACCAGATATGAAGTGGGCCCTACGTAATCCTGTGGCGCATAGATAAATGTAAATATTTTCCAAAGTATTAGGTTTTTTGGGTTAATTTATAGCCGGAACCGATTTTTTTATGAGTTACTGTAGATGTTAATGATAAAATTGGGGCTCCGTCAACCGGTTCATCTTATTTTCATTACTGAGAATCGCAGGCATTTGGTTGTGTGGCCCATACTTTTTTGCCAATAATTCTTGAACTATTGCGTCACAAATGATTTCAATATGCAAATATGAAGTCTTTTATCCATCACTGAACGAATCTCTCGGAGTTTTCATCCTAGGATTAAGGGCCACACATCCAAATGTACATGACGGTTTTTTTATTAAACAGAGTCTACTACTAAGGCATTTATTAAAATTTCAAAGAAAAATAGGTGTATTCCAAAAAAATAATACAAAATCTTGTATTGCCTCCTAAATGGCATCGAATTAATCAGTGTTAAAATCGCATATTGAGGAATATTCTCCCATTCTTCTTTGATAGCGGTTTCAGTTCCTGTAATGTTTGTGGGGCTGGATAACGAGTTCGAACGCATCTCTTTAACTCGTCTCATAGGTGCTCAATCGAGTTTACGTCAGGACTTCTTGATGGCTATTCCATTACGGTGATACCAACATCTTGGAGGTAATTTCTGACGATTCGTGCTGTCTGGGCTCATGATTGTCATGTATAAAAATGAAGTTTGGGCCTACAAATTCGGCATACGGCACTACATCAGCCTTCAAACATTGGCGTATATAACAGTTAGGAGACGTATTTTTTTTAAACAAGAGAATTCCAAATCGCATACGAATTGGCAAGATGCGCATGCGAATCCGCTAATCAGGGCTTCCCAAACTTATTCGTACTGTGACGCCCTTGGAACTTTGCAATTTTTTTGCGACGCCCCTCAACCCAGCCTAGTAACAGGTTTATCAAAAAACACTATTTAAACATTTATAATTTTTACTAACTTTCCGCCCGCGACTCCGCCCGCGTGGACTACGGGTTTTATCGTGCCAAACTGTGGGATAAAATGTAGCCTATGTCCTTCCCCAGGCTCTAATCTATCTCTGTACCAAATATTATCAAAATCGGTTCAGTAGTTTAGGCGTCAAAGACGGACAGACAGGCAGAGTTACTTTCGCATTTATAATATTAGTAAGGATAGTGAAAATAAGAACGAAATCAAAACATAAGCATATAAATAAAAGAGATATTTATGTAACTGGCTGGTTAATGTGAGGGGTGTGCTTGCTTTTCTGAGCATAACTTATATAAAGCTAAAATTTGTTTCCCATCATTTAGTTCATTATTAACATAATCCGTAAACTGAGTGAGTGCTGTATTCGTGCTTCTCCCCCTACGAAAACCATGTTGACAGTCTGTTATAATATTATTTGTGTCTAAAAAGTTCGTGATTTGACCAACTACTACCTTTTCTACGATTTTATTAATAGCTGACAATATTGCAACCGGTCTATAGTTAGTGTAGTCCAAGTGAGAGCCTTGTTTGAAAATTAGTCTTATAACTGATTTTTTTAATTTGTCCGGGTAGATTCCTCTCATAATACACATATTCACAAATTTTGCCAGTATTTTGCTAATCCTTTCCTTAACATACTTTAAATCCTGAACTCTAATTTTATCACAACCTGGTGCCTTATTGTTATCAAGACTATCTATAATTTTTTGGACCTTTTTTTCATCTACCTTCTTATATCTAAATGACTTATCTACTTCTGTTACATAATTTCCTCTACGTAAAAATTCACATAAACAGTTGTGTTTTACTTTAACTATCTCCTGCGTAAATGTATTACCAAAATTAGTACATATATTATACATATTATCTGTCCTTCCTAAATATTTATTTATTGTATTATCGATCGTAGCCTTTTTCCTGCCTATCCACTCATTAATATTACACCATATTTTCCTAAAGTCTCCCTTACATTTAAATAACTGACTTTGCCTATGTTTATTTTTCGCTAAATTTATCTCTTTATTAGTTTTATTACGAAATTTTGAGTATTCTAATCGATTATTCATATTACTAGGGTCCGCTTTCCATATTCGAAATAATTCATTTTTTCTTTCCATCATATTTAAAATTTTCCTATTTACCCATGGCTGAGTTATTCTTTTGTTACTCATTGGTTTTTTAACAAGACATTGTGAATATATTGAGCTAAAGATTAGACATAGATTGTAATATAATAGAATGGGACAGTCAATTTTTAACATATTTTCCCATTCAACAGTGTCCAGTTTTTCTTTAACTAACTTATTATCTAGTACCGTACGCGCCGCGCGGTCTTGTTTCTCAGTCACTTGTTGAATCACACTCTAGCCGCGCGCCGATCATACGGTGGTCAGACAGGTTACATGCGAATGTGTGCGCGGACAGCACTCCGTCGTATGCACACATGGTCGATGCACGACTCCTGCAGTTTGCCGGCCACTACCGCTTCCCGCGTTATCGCTGTCTCCGGTATTATGCACTTGAGCCCGCGCTCACACAGGGTGTTTTTGTAATGGTTTATAGCAACATTCGTTTTACCGTTTAAGGTGTCCAGGTTCATATCTCCAATGATAATTAAGTCTTCCTAGTTTGACGTAGTGCTAATTAATTGGTCGATTTGATTAACAAAACTTATTTTGTTTTTTTCTGGTGGTCTATAAACTACTATGATGTGCACCGTGCTGGACTGCCAAGTTAGTTTCCCATGCATAATTTCTGCCGTCGGTACGACTACTTGCTCTGCTTCAAAATTAATTTCATTCTTTACATAAATCTTTTCATTTCTTTGCCCTTGGGCTAGATTGTGGTCAAGAGCGAACCCTTCATTAATAATAAAAAAATCAGGACTCCCTCACCTTTTTTCTTTTTTCTAGTTAAATTATGCATATTATATCCTTCATATTATAAATCTTTACTTCTTCCTCTCTTATATTTATTTCTGATAATGTTATTATATATATACTATTGTTACATGCTTCTAACAGAATTAATAGTTTATTGAAATGTTTTCTTAGTGACCTTATATTTAAATGTACTATATCTAACTGCTTCTTCTTATTTCCCTTTTTTATATAGTTACTCCATTTATCCATATCATAATAACATGTGAATTGGCAATTAGACTCTTCTATTATGCTATTACTGTCGAATTTTGTTTAATTCGGTAAATCACGTAGTGTGTTCTGATGCCTTTGACTTTTATTGCGACCCTTTCCTACGAGCATCTACTAATCGATGTATATCATTGTCGCATCTGATTGAATAATTTTTTTTCTCAGTTTCACTGGCCTTAACCAATATATGGGAGTTTTGTATCCAGATATATGCATATGAGGTTTTTAATTCATTTTTAGCCTTCCAGAACAGTTGTCTCATGTATTTACACAAGTCTTCGTTAATGTATATTTTCTGCTCACTACTTGTACAGAACCCCACGTAGTTGACGGTGAAGGCTGGTACACAAATTAGTTGATAGTTTGTTTGATTAGTTCCAAGTTAAAGATTCACCCACAGCTAAACAGTTTATTAAAAGTTCCACAAAGTTCACACACAAGTTAAGTTAATATAAGTTGGTTTTGAGCCTTTTCGCGTGACGCCTATGTGACTCGGTCATTACGTCAAGACTGGCCTAATTAGGTCAAAATGTAAATGTGTAAAATAAGTTGAATCATCAAATACATGCAAGTGCGCGAGTTATGATTAAAATGTACGGTTCCGTACATGTTCCAGGGGGAGCGAAAAGCTTCAAAACCTTTTAGCTAAGTAAATAATAAGATATTCAAAGTTAGTCCGTGTCAAAGTTGAATCTTGATTTCTTAGTCATTGGCATGGCGTATTGTCTTGAAGTGCTAGGTTTGTGAATGTTCTTAGCGATCGTTCTCATCTCAATGTCTTGACCATATCTCGGTTTAGGTACTTCATTTTGAATTGTTATAGGGGGGTCATCCTTCCCTGCACAACAAGGGTACAGGCGGTTTCTCATTCTCCAAAAAATGATGATTATTAACATTCCTGTAATTGTTACGCCTGTCAAACCGTAGTTCAAGATGTCGTGGACAGAAATCTGATAGTAAGGTAAGTGCTCGTTTTTATTAAACGGTTTTATTTAGCTCACCCCGTTTGTTTTATTTATTATTCTTGGGTCAAATTTAGTAGTTCAAATTTCACCCTCTTCCTGTCAACCGATTAATCTGAAATTTTGTATACACTTTGGATTTTGGTGACAATACAATTATGTTTATTCATTAACATTATAAATTCAAGATGGCCGCCGCTACAAAATGGCGGATAATTTATGTTTTATTAATCCCATCAATATGGGTATCAAATGAAAGGGCTCAACAAGCAGAATACAATATACTATAAAAAATTGAAATCCAAGATGGCGGCCGCTACAAAATGGCGGATAACGTAGGTTTTATCAATCCCATCAATATGGGTATCAAATGAAAGGGCTCAACAAGCAGAATACAATATACTATAAAAAATTGAAATACAAGATGGCCGCCGCTACCAAATGTATGTTTTTAATAAAAACTAAAAACTAGAAAATAAAAATAGGTAAAAAAACTTTTTAAGTTAAACGGTTTTATGTTAAACATACATTGCAATGTTTAAGATAAATGTACTAAAAACCAAAAAATAATAAAATAGATACAGTCGTGGGAATTATAAACATATGCATAGACTAGACTAAAATAAAACCGTGGGGCACGTCAATTGTCTACAAATTATCGACTTAATGTGCCCCACGGTTTTATTTTAGTCTAGTCTATGCATATGTTTATAATTCCCACGACTGTATCTATTTTATTATTTTTTGGTTTTTAGTACATTTATCTTAAACATTGCAATGTATGTTTAACATAAAACCGTTTAACTTAAAAAGTTTTTTTACCTATTTTTTTCTTTTGTGTAGTTATAAGTTTATCTAGGTTGTTGTTGTTAGTTAGCTGTTGTAATTGGATGTTTGTTGGCGAGATCGTTAGCATATCATTCGCCGTTCCAACTTCAGGAATTTGTAGATCCAGGCCTTTTTTCATCTTATTTCCGAACGTGTTGTAGGAGTATATTGTTAGGTCTTTTCTTTGAAGAACACAGCCTTGACCCAATGATATTAGACCTGTGTCATGTCCACTGATGTGATTTGATTGTGCTGACACAGTATGCGTGCAGGACACGTGCCACAGCAGTTATACAACCATACATTCGTTTTATGTAGTTTATACCATTCTTCGGAACATATTTCTTGCTTCCAGTTACAATTAAATTTCATTCTCTGATTCAGCAAAGTGGCCTCGCACGGTGCGCTTGCACTGAATAGGATGTTTATAGCTCCATAGTTATGACATATGTAGTAATTTTGCATGTTAATGCAGTGTTCTATATCTCCCTCTTCTAAGCTGGTATAAGTGTTTTTTATAAAGTTCACTGCAATATATTTGGATGTTCTCTGGTTCGAGATGTGCCATTTCCAATCGGTAACGGTATGGTTTCGTATAGATTGTATTCGTCGTCGCTTACCAAAGGAATGTGCAATTCAAGTAGCAGGTATTGTTCCGTTAGTCTTGCTTTTACGTATATCATTTTATATAATTCTCCGATTTCTTTTCTTAAATTGCTTATTGGCAGCGAGATGGTTTTCGGTAAAGTAGCCACTACATTGTTAAGTTGCTCAATGAGCTGATTTGGGGTGACTATATTTCTATCGAGGTGTCCTCTGTAGATATCGTTTATAGCGTCCAGTAGCATGCTTTGTGTTCTTATTAGATTAGAGATCAACAAGTTCGCCGTTATTACACCCGCGTTGATTTCATTCATAACACTCATTGTTTGTACCCTGTTCTCTATTTTCGTAAAATCTGAGTTCGTTTTGTTTATATATATTTGTTAATTTCTCGAAATTGCATGTTTACAAATTGTTCATTCTTTTTGATTTGCTGATTCTCTAACTCTACAATAAACGTCTGGTTTTTTATAAGTTCTAACAGGTATTCTTCATTTGACTGCAGTTTTTCAATATCTTGGCTATATTTACGTGCAAATTCCTCATCCAAAGTTCCAAAAAGTGTACGTGATAGATAGATAGATAAACTCTTTATTGATAAACACAATACATACAAACAGAAACAAATTGCTGCGCTGGCTGTATTGTATCTACCAAATTGGCGCTGACTCAGCACACGCTGTAGCAAACTACAGCACTGATATTCTATCAGAACCATTGAGCACGTGCCTGACCCTATTAGATAAAGAATAAAAATAAATAACAGTAGGTAATTTAGAAAACAAACAATAAATTAATAAAATAATAAAGTAAATAAAGTAGGTTTGCGTTATATATTTAAGTAAATTAAACAGTGTTGTTAAGAAAAGTAATAATTCACTATGAGCTTGTGGATAAAACTTAAATATACATATAATATTATTCATAGTATAAATGTAATGAATACAAAAAACAAATGAGTAACTAAAAATGTGCGTATGAAAATAATATGAAGAAAATAAGTAAAGTACGATCGTAGGTTAGGTTAGCGGTTAGGTTAGGTTACGTGCTAGCGATCCAATCCCGTTGATGTATCCCCGTTTTCTTCTTGAGTGATGAGAGTGTGGCAGGTTGTTATATTCGCTTAATTGACTTATCTCGTGTTGTAAATGGTCTATAGTGGTAGCGCAGGGTTGTTCATTCAATCTACTACACATTTTGTCAAGATGGTTAATAAATTCTGCTGTTTTTGTAGTCGCTTGCCAATATGTTGATAAGTTGTAGTATATAAGTAGATTCCACTCGTCGTGTACATTTGTACTTTACCAATTTCGTCAAAGTAAATCGGTTGATTACCGGATATTTGGGTAACTCGATACGTCGTCGTAGGTAATGATAGTGCTGGGAATAAGGTTAGTAGCACAGTCAATGCCGTCAGTATTAAGTTACATATCGTTTTTCCTTTCTTAGTACATCCTTGTTTCTTTTCCCTGTGTTTCTCAGTTGGTCCACTTGTTTTTTCTATGTTTTCGTGGTTCATCGGTAGTGGTGATAGTTGAGTTATTGGTCGTTTTAGCGTACCAGTTTGTGTTTTTAGCGTGACTACGCGGACGTAGCCATCGCTTCCTTTATGTAAGTCCATGACGCGGCCTATAGCCCATTTTCCTGGGGGTGCGTTGTCTTTAATTAATACCAAATGTCCTTTCTGTATGTTTTCTTTAGGATGTTCCCACTTGCTTCGCTGTTGAAGATGATGTATATATTCTTTAGACCATCTATTCCAGAAATGTTGGTTCATTAGCTCTACAAGCTTCCATCTATTCCTTAGATCGAGAGATTTCGCGACCTGTTCTTGCTGAGGTAATGACATCATAGGTGTGCCAGTCAAAAAATGCCCAGGTGTCAAAAAATCCAAATCCTCTGGGTCTTCAGTAATAGGACATAGTGGTCTGCTATTGAGACATGCTTCCACTTGACAAAGTAAAGTAGTGAACTGCTCATAAGTTAACTTCTGATCTCCGAGTACTCTTTTCAAGTGATGCTTCATGGCCTTTACGGCAGCTTCCCACAGCCCGCCGGCTGATGGCCAGAGAGGGGCGATAAAATGCCACTGTATCTGCATTTTCTCTGTTTCTCTGAAGAACTCAGGCGTTAATAAAGTCTTATATTGAGCAAATTCTTCCTGTAGGATTCGCGCTGCTCCAACAAAATTTCTCCCGTTGTCCGAGTAAATGTGTTGAGGGGTGCCACGCCTGGCACACATCCTTTTTAAGGCTGCTATGAATGACTCCGAGCTCAAGTCCGAAACTAACTCAATATGCACAGCCTTGGACACCATGCATACAAAGATAGCTATGTAACCTTTGCCGGTTTTCAGGCCTCGCCCTTTATTAGTTTTTACTTCAACGTGCCCCGTAAAATCCACTCCTGTATGTGTACGAGTAAATGGTCGACTTGGGGTCACTCTTGCTTGTGGTAGGCTGCCCATCAATTGTTCGTTTTTTGTTTGTTTGAAGCGGTGACATCTGATACATTGGCGTACTATTTTCTTTACTGTTCTGTTGCCGCTAATGATCCAAAACTTTTGCCTAGTCTGAGCAAGGGTCAGCCGGGCGCCTCCATGCAGAGTCTGTTGATGGGCTTGTTCAATTAGCATTTGGGTCAGTTTTCCCTCGCTGGGCAAAATTGCAGGGTGCTTTGTTTCGGTTGGAAGAGCGGAGAGCTGTAATCGCCCTCCCAATCGTAAAATCCCATTTTCGTCCAAGTAAGGTGTTAATTTTACAAGTTTCGATTTTGACGTCACTTTTCCAGTTTTCTTCAAGTTGTGTATATCTTCTTCAAAGTATTCATTTTGCATATTTGCGATAAGACACGTCATCGCCCCCTTAGTCTCATGTAAAGTCAATTGTGAATCACCAGCTGATCGTTTCTTATTACACAATAGTGACTTGAAACGCAATACCCAGGCGATGACGCGTATGACGTATTGCAAGTTGCTCGATTTATTTAGTATGTATTTTATTATTTCATTTGTTTGCTTTTGTTTCACAGGTTCCGTAGCAAAACAATTTTTAATAACACCTTCTTCCGTATTGAATTCTTTTTCTTTCGATTCATTCTGTTTTTTTCCAGTTCGTCAGCCACAGAGGTCCCTGCCACCATAGAGAGAAGCTCAACAGTTGGTTTGGTGACAGACCACGAGTTGCACAGTCGGCGGGGTTTTCGCCAGACTTTACGTATCTCCAATTTATTACCGATGTTATGCCTTTGATATAGGTAGTTCTATTAGTTATGTATGTATCCAAGTTTTTTTTTATTACTTTGCAACCACGCTAAGACAACTTTGGAGTCTGTCCAGCAGTGGATCGTAAGTTCATAACCTTTCAGGGCGTCCTTGACCCTTTCCAGTAGCCTGGCCAACAGGTACGCGCCACAAAGTTCAAGGCGAGGAAGAGTTGTCTTGGTTTTCTGTGGGGCTATCTTTGTCTTAGCGGCTAGCAACGTTGTGACGTAATCCCCCGTTTCATTTGTCGTACAGCTATATATGACGCAAGCGTATGCTTTTTCACTTGCGTCACTGAATCCGTGCAGTTCAATATTTTTATCAGAGTTATTTATCCAGCGAGGTATGGTGATAGTTTTCAGGTTTGTTAGCTCAGTTTGGACATTTTTCCATTCTTTTGCCACGTGAATAGGTACTTGATCGTCCCAAGATAAATTTTCCAACCAGAGTTTTTGAAAGATAAGTTTTGCGAGTACTGTTGTTGGTGCCAGCCAGCCGAGGGGGTCATAAATCTTGCTGATCTCTGTTAATAGTTTTCTTTTTGTGTACATTTTTTCAGTTGATGTTAGTACTTCCCAGTTAAATCCGAATACATCTTTAGTTCTATTCCATGCCACACCTAAGGTTTTAGTTGCCTCTTCTTGTTTAAAGTTGAAAACTGTTTCAGTGCTTCTCTCTTGCTCCGTTAAATGTTTTAGTACGTTAGGTTCGTTACTTGCCCACTTTCTTAACACGAAACCCCCTTTTTTCAGTAGTTCATCTAGCTGTTTTTGCAGTCGAATGGTACCTTCTAAGGTATAGTGTCCAGTTACAACATCATCCATGTAAAAGTCTGATAGTAGAGCGGTTTTAGCTACCGGGTAGTTATCACCTTCGTCTAAGGCGAGCTGTTTCAACGTACGCATTGCTAAGTAGGGCGCGGCCTTGGTCCCATATATGTCACTGTGCATAGCTGCATTTCTTGTAGTTTATCGTTCGCTGAGAATCTCCAAATTATTTGCTGTAGGGGTTGTTGCTCTTCGTGTATGAGAATCTGTCGGTACATTTTTTCAATGTCAGCGGTGAGTACGTATTTAAAGCCTCACCACTTAGTAATTAATGTCAGGATATCCTTCTGGAGGTTTGGGCCTTTTTCCATTAGGTCATTAAGAGAGTGGTTTGTATTGGTCTTCATCGAGGCATTAAATACCACTCGCAGTTTAGTTGTTATGGAGTCCTCCCTTATGACCGTGGTGGGATAAAAATGCTTGTAGCTTCATGTTTGATTTTTTAGCTGGTTTCATATTCCTCAATAAATTTCTCGTATTGTTGTGCAAAGTATTCCTTTCTTGCCATCTTCTTTTCTAGTTGCATAAATTGTGCTATTGCGGCCGGTTTTGAGTCACCCAGTTTTGATTCTAAGTTTTCTTTTATTGGCATTTTCACCACGTATCTCCCGTTTTCCAGTCTCTCAGTTGTTTCCATGTAAAATCGCTCACAGTATTCTTCACTAGTTGTTGTTTCTGTGTCGTGTGATACTTCCTCAGCTTCCCAAAATTTCGACAAGTTACCAAGTTCGTTTAGGGTGACGAAACAGTTATAAGTTTTTATATTTCCACACAGGATCCAGCCCAGTTTTGTCTGTTGTGCGACTGGTTAGTGGTTGTCGTGTTTTAGTACTCCCTCCAGTATAATATCCGAATATATGTCGGCACCCAGTAACATATCGATGGGCCCCGATATGTAAAAGTCCGGGTCTGCTAGTTTAACGTTGCTCAAATGGTCCCAGTTGAATGTCTTCAATGTAGTGTTCGGTAAATTATTAATCAGTTTCGACATTATCAGTGCTTCTGTGTCAAACTTATAATCCGTATGTATTGACTTACAGTTTAGTTCCGACGACAGAGCCGACGCCCGATACGGAAGCGCTTAATTTCTTTCTAGGCAACCTCAGGCGCTGAGCCGCGTTCTCAGTTATAAGGGTCACTTGTGACCCCTGATACAGTAATGCTCTCAATGTAATATAGTGCCCTTCTATGTTCTTAACTAAAAGTTGAACTGTCGTTAATAGTACTTCTTGCTCGTTGTTGCTTACATGGTTTGATGTTCTAGATGTCGAAGCTTCGGACTCATTTTTAGTAGATTTTGACTTGAAGTCATAGTCATGCAGTAGGGTATGGTGTTTTTTACCACATACTTTGCAATGTTTTTTGAGATACATGTTTTTCCATCGTGACTGTACAAGCAGTTTTTGCAAAGTTCCATTTTGTATACGTTTTCAAGTCTGGCTGGCACAATTAATTCTAAAAATTTCTTACATTGCATAAGCACGTGATAATTTTTGCAGAATGGACATTTTCCGTAAGTAGTATGGAGTGACTTCGGCCACTTTCCTAAGTTATTATAGTTCGTTGACCTGTAGTCATTTTTATTTTCAATGTTTTTATTGTATGGTTTTCCTGACTTGTTTGAGTTTTTTGGGTCAGATTTTTGATTAGGTAGGTCGGCCCGAATGGTGTCCAATGCCATAAATTTTGTTTCCAGAAAGTTTATAAATTCTTCCAGCTTTGGGAGTTCCCGTGGGTCGTGTAGCTCGTGCACGTATTCGCCGTAGGTAGTCGCATCAAGTTTCTGTAGTAAAATGTGCGTTACAAACGGGTGCCAGGCAGTAGTCTCCAAGCCGATGTTGGTTAGACCGTTCATACACTCCAATGTAGTGTCATGTAACTTCTTTATGTTTGCCGCAGTCGCTTGGTCAATAGGTGGTTGATTCAGTAACGTGTTAAGATACGAGGAGAATAGCATGCGCTTATTGTCGTATCTATGACTAACAATGTCCCAGCATGACTCATAGTTGTCCGCGCTAATGTTTAGGTGCTGTACTAATTTCTCTGCCTCTCCTTTCAATTTAGATTTCAAGTATTGCATTTTCTGCGGTTTTGTAAGTAGAGGGTTGTTGTGTATAGTCTCTAAATAAATATCCTTGAAATTTATCCACTGATTATATTGGCCGTTAAATTCATGGATTTCTAGTTTTGGCGTAGTTTTTTGATAATGGGCTTTAGACCAATTTTTTTTGTTTATCTCCCTTTTCAAGTCATCATACGTTTCCTCCCACTTCGAGTACTCTGATTCGTATTTCGAGTCGGTATCCATAAGTAAGAAGCTCAGCTCCCAGTGTATCTTTTCTACAGCATCCCACTTAGACTTAAGAATACTGAGATGATCTTCTAACTCCCATTTTTCATCGATAAATTCCAAGTCTATCTTCTGAATAGCCCTTGCTAGAGCTTGAATTCATTATCCTTGTCTTCTACGAGCTCCAGTTTGTTATGTATAATTTCAAACTCATTCTAGTGCAAGTTGAGCGCTGTTAATCGCTTCTGCAGATATTCGAATTTTTTTCGGTCCGCAGGATCCTTCTTGAAGTTGCTTCGAATTTGTTTGATTTTTTCAAAACTCGTTTGTTGCCGAGAAATGAACTCGGCGACGGTCTCCGGAGTGACACCCATCTCTGTATCCAGTTAAATTTCTTCAAGTTGATGTTCGATAGAAGATCACCAAAGCGACGGTAAAACCGACGCTTTACCCAGTGCACTTAGTACCTGGTCTGCTAACGCTATGTGTGCCCTTGTCTCAATACCTCCGGTGAGACCCGCTTCTGGGAGGCCGAAGGTACCGATTCGCTAGCGAAAATCAGGCAAAAAGTAACCCTAGGCTCGAAGGACCAAACTTATGTACAGAACCCCACGTAGTTGACGGTGAAGGCTGGTACACAAATTAGTTGATAGTTTGTTTGATTAGTTCCAAGTTAAAGATTCACCCACAGTTAAACAGTTTATTAAAAGTTCCACAAAGTTCACACACAAGTTAAGTTAATATAAGTTGGTTTTGAGCCTTTTCACGTGACGCCTATGTGACTCGGTCGTTACGTCAAGACTGGCCTAATTAGGTCAAAATGTAAATGTGTAAAATAAGTTGAATCATCAAATACATGCAAGTGCGCGAGTTATGATTAAAATGTACGGTTCCGTACACTACTATCACCATATACTTTGCCATTTGTAATTCTTTGCTTTCTTTGTTTGATCCACTGTTCTCTAGCGGTTCTATTACGCAATGTTATAATAACCGGCTGTACTTTAGGTTTATCATCTTTTGTTTTTTCTGCACCTACCCTCTTGACCTCTTCAATATCTTCGGGATTTAATCCTAGGTTTCTAGCAAGCATATTTGCAACTGACTTAAGATTTTCATACCTCTTTTTTCCAAGCCCATAATCTCCACATTTTTCTCGGTGTCGGATGTCATGTAGACGGGGTATGCATAAATAACATTAGTTATGCTGACGACATGGTGCTGCTGAGCCCGTCGATCGGAGCCCTACGTCAATTACTGCGCACTTGTGAGACCTACGCGGAATCCCATGGTCTAAGGTATAACTCCAAAAAGAGTGAGTTTATGATTTTTAAAGCCGGGAATAAAACCTACTCCAAATTGCCACCTCTTACTCTGTGTGGTGCCACTCTGAAAAAAGTGGAAAAATTTAAATATCTAGGCCATTGGGTGACTGAGGACATGTCAGATGACATGGACATCGAGAGGGAGCGAAGGGCGCTGTCAGTACGGTGTAATATGTTGGCTCGCAGGTTTGCACGATGTACAAAAGACGTGAAGGTAACACTTTTTAAGGCTTTCTGCCAAACCTTCTACACGTGCAGCTTGTGGGTCCGCTACACACAGCGTGCTTACAGCGCCCTCCGCATCCAATATAATAATGCATTCAGATTGTTGTTGGGGCTCCCACGTTTCTGTAGCGCGTCAGCTATGTTTGCGGAGGCCAGGACCAGTGATTTTTATGCAATCTTGAGGAGTCGGTCGACCTCTATGCTACATCGCGTTCGTGCTAGCCCCAACAGCATTCTGTCTGTACTGTCAGACAGGTGGGATTCCCTGCTGCTCCGGCACTGGATGCGACTGCACACCATTAGTAGTCGGTAGTCGCATCTAGGGCCGCGCGCGAAATTTTAATTTTAAATTTTATTTTGTTTATACGTGTTTTGTGTTGTGTGTATTTTTTGTTACTAACATTAGGTATAAGTTTTTTGTGATTTACTAACAACTATGGATGTATAAATCCGAAATAAATGATTATTATATTATTGAAACGCGGGGTGTCGCTAAATGTATTAGGAATAAAGGCTACAATAGTTATCACCGCCTAGATTCAAATTAGGGATGTAAGGTTGTATGGTAGCGACAAAGTAGTAAAGTTATTCGCTGGCTTTCACCGAGATGAAGATATAGATACATTAGCAGCGTTATTACTCAATTCTCATAATTTACACTGACAACTGAGCCTGCCCGGGAGCCACTTGCATGTGGTAGGTTCCTCCCACAGTACGGAACAGACACAAAGCCAATGCAATTATATTCTACACTTAGCAAGAGCTGCCCTGACACCATACATCTACCCGGGAGCTACATCAAGTAGTTGGATCCTCCCAACAACGGGTA
Source organism: Aproaerema taeniolella (assembly GCA_949987775.1). Taxonomy (NCBI): domain Eukaryota; kingdom Metazoa; phylum Arthropoda; class Insecta; order Lepidoptera; family Gelechiidae; genus Aproaerema; species Aproaerema taeniolella. The sequence goes on along the minus strand of OX465244.1, from coordinate 18,149,334 downwards.
GACATATTGCCAAAGCAGTATCATATCTCTCACTATCTTCGTAAGCGGGACCAAAGGTCCCTGGGGTCTCACCTGCCTTCCCCAAACAGACCACCCTTACCACCAGACATAGAATCCATTCCTTCGTGGAGACTATTCTCTTAAATTTTACAACACATGTTTCATCTCATACTGCTCATCTAACCTTTCCTCTCGGTGCAATCCATGCACATTAATTTCTATTTAAAGTAACTCACCAGTTCCTTGCGGGAACGAGCTCGATCTTCACCTGTTTTTTACCATCACCTTTTCACCCTTCACTAAGTTCTCTTTTTTAAAGTCTGCGAAAAAACGTCCGTCATGTCAAAAAGAAAAATTTTAAGCCAGTCATCAATGTTGCCAACAAGAAAAAATAGAATCGATTACCTTATCTGTCAGATCGTATATCGCAATTCGCGACATTCCCAAGGGCAAGCGAAATGGGACTACAGCAAGGCGATGAGATGGCGGGTCCACTCGGCAATTTTTTCTCTTGCCCTGACCGCTGCCGCTCGCTTCGTTCTTTCTTCAGTTAATTCATCGTCCATTTGTAAGTTTTCTAATTTCTCTTCAATCTCCATACTAGGTGAATCTTTGTCATCACTACCAGTCGCTACTACATCATTTTCCTCTCCTATTGATTCTTGTACCCGACCCAGAGTGGAGCTATCTTCGTCAATAGTTTCTATGTCTGTGACTCCTTTGTCTGCCTCAACAGTCTCTCTTAATTGGTCATTACCATTTGATCTTAGTCTTGCACAAAATGGAGTTTGGGGCTCTTCATTATTTTCGACAGTTTTAATCATAACATCATTATCGCTCAAGATGTCTGCTTCTAATGGATACAAGTGTCCTATTGACCTCGTAAATTCAGTATTACCGACTCTCACTTTGGCCACTCTACACTCTCCATCCAATCCTTGAATGAGTGATGAAATTCTACCAACCTTCCAATTTTGTCTATTTTTTGATTCTCCTTTTATCTGAACCAAATCTCCTACCTGAGGTTTGTCTCTTGATCTAATCCTTGGCTGTTTAGGGTTGCAACGATACCTTTCGCGTAGATTTGTCAAATACTGACTTATGAACATCTCTTTAAATTCAGCAATCAAATTCAACCCTCGACGCCATCCTGCGATAAGGTCTTGTTTGGTAGACGACCCTTCCGATGTGGCCTCAATCCTTGCCATATCCGTTGATAAACACTTTCCTAAGGATAAGAAATCCGCTGGCCTTAGTACATAGTCCATGTCCGAACTTACTGTGGTTAGCGGTCTTGTATTCACTACCGCTTCCACCTCTTTCAAAATTGTCGCCAACTGAGTGTCATTTAGAAGGTGTTTACCAAGGGACCGTTTCAGACACATTTTAACTACGGCTACAAGCCTCTCGTATACTCCACCGTGCCACGGTGCCAGTTCTGGTGTAAAACGCCACTTAATTTTATTCTCTATACAGTAAGTGTTGGATATGATTTCAGATGTCAATTTGAACTGTAGAGCATTATCTGATAGGATCAGCGTGGGTAATCCTCTAGTGGCTATAAATCTTCTGAGAGCCATTAAGCATTGCTCCGCCGTCATGTCCTTGACCACTTCCAGATGTATGCTTCTTACCACCAAACATGTAAAGAGACACACCCATCTTTTTTCCTTTCCGGTACATGTCTTCACCAAAACAGGGCCAAAATAATCCAAGCCTGTATAGGCGAATGGTGCCTCAAATCTTACTCGTTCGGGTGGTAATGCGGGTGTTGAAGGTAATTGATATGGGCCACCGCCGTGTTTGATGCACTGCGGACAAGATTTTAAAACTTTCTTCACCTGAGATCTTCCATGAGGAATCCAGTAGCGTTGGCGGACCAGGCTTAAGGTGTGGGTAACTCCGACATGGTAGTTTTTTATATGAGTGTCCAGTATGATCTTGGTTGTGTATTCACAATCCTTTGGCAATAAAATGGGGTATTTCCTATCATAGGACCAGTCTGTGTATTTCATCTGGCCACCGCATCTTAGTAATCCATCATTGTCTTTAAATATTCTAAGGTTTCTCTTTAAATGGGTTTCTTTTCCGTTTGTCTCTTCAGGGAAGTGTTGCTGCTGAAGTCTCATGATTTCTTGAACCTCAGAGTCTATTGGATTTAACAGTGCAGTCTGTCCACAGGACTGTTCTATCTCTAATTCCTGTTCATGGGTTAATAAATTTTCTGATGAGTGAGTCGAGATGGTATTATCTGGAGGTGGATCCTCCAGACCCTCCGCCATCACTGAAAATGTAATCTGGTCTTCCTCCTGAATATCTTCTGATTTCGGCCACATATCTTTATCTTTTGAAAGAAACTCCGGACCTAAGAACCAGTTTATGTCAAGCATACGAGATCCAGATTCAGATCTTGTCGAAAGGTCTGCAGGATTCAACTTCGTATTTATATATCTGTGTTCAACACCAACAGTCTTTTTGATTTCATTAACTCTGTTTGTCACCCACGGTGAGAGAAGCTTATTAGATTTAATCCAGCTAAGAACTATCAAGCTATCTGACCACAAATACATTTTTGAAACAGGTAGTAACAATTTTTTGCTGAGGTAGGACAACAGCCTGTTACCAGTTACACAGCCTAGTAATTCTAGTTGTGGTATTGTAAGAGATTTTCTTTTTAAATTCTTCTTATTTTGTTCTTTTCCTTCTGTAATAGCCTTTTTAGATTTTCCCTTTTCCAGTGGTATTAGCCGACTTTTAGACATTATCAATGCTGATCGTATCTCAATTCCATTATCACAACGTAGGTATGCCGCTGCAGCATAAGCTTGCTCCGAAGCGTCACAGAAACAATGTAGTTCAAAGTTCGTTTCCTTGTCATCTAAATGGTTACAAATGTATCTTGGCACCACTACGTTTCTGACCATGTCCAGTCCAGGTTTGTAAGTATCTCCTTCCACTTGGTTTCAAGATTCGAAGGTAAGTCTGAATCCCATTTATATTCTTGTTTCCACAATTCTTGCAGAAAGAGTTTAGCGGGTAATAAAAGTGGAGAAATCAAACCACAAGGATCGTAAATTGAAGCTTATGTGCGTAACACTTCTCGCTTGCTGGTCTTCTTGGTAAAGGTGAGTGTATCTTGTTTTATGTTAAGTTTCAATGTGTCATCCTTTTTATTCCAAATTAAACCCAGTACTTTAGTTTCCATTTCTTGTTCTGCTCTCTTATTATCTGGTATATTCTTAATCAGGTCTTTACTATTTGATTCCCAATCTCTCAGGTTCATAGACAATTCATCAAAAACGTTTGTGGCCTTTTGATAAAGATTGAAAGCTTCTTTAATCGATGCTGCTCCAGTAACTAAATTATCTACATAGCATTTATTTGCAATAAGTTCCAAAAGGTCACTGTTTGTTCTTGCAATGTGATGACGTATCACCGCGGTTAAAAGAAAGGGGCTTGCTATCACGCCAAAGGGAACGCGACAGAAGTGCAAGTGTGTAACGTTGTCATTACTTATCGGTTTATTAATATCTTTTAGCCACAGGAATCTTGTTACCTCTCGGTCCTCTTGCTGTAACCCAACTTGCAGAAAGGCGCGCTCAATATCAGCCACGATAGCTATTTTGTGTATTCTAAAATTAAGGAGTAACGCTGTGAGGTCTTGTAGCATACAAGGTCCCTTGAACATGTTTTCGTTCAGGCTAATTTCGCCTTTTAATTTAGCTGATGCGTCGTAAACGATACGGCCACGCTTTCCAGGTTGCTGCACTATGTGGTGGGGAAGATAGTGTATTGGAGGATCCGTTTGGTTCGTAGGATCATTGACAGTGTTTACAATCTCGATCATGTCTGCTTTAAGTTGTTCTTCTATAATATCGTTATATTCTTTCAGGGTGTGTGTATCCAGCCTCTGCAGTAGTCCTTTAAGTCGTCCATAAGCAAGTCCATAATTTGTTGAAAGGTCAGGAGGGTACTGAGTCCATGGCCACTTTACGAAGTATCTTCCATCAATATATTTCACAGTCTCGTTGAAATGTCGTATTGCTTCCTCTTCGCGTGTCACTTTAGACGAATCAGTTATTCCTATATTTTCTAAATTAAATAAATAATTGACATCCAGGTTTTTCAGAGGTAAGTCTGGATCTGTGTAACAAATACACTCTTCGGCTGATTGATGATACGTAGAGACACTAAGAGCATGATCATTGTTTTTCATCATCTTGTTATAAGGACCACAAATGATCCATCCAAATTGCGAATCCATCAAATATAAATCATCTTTAACTTTTACATGAGCATCATTCAGAAATGATAAATAATAATCATTGCCTACCAAAATATGGATGGTTTCTTCAGTAGAACCATCATCAGCCTTCACATCAATTAAATCAGAATAATGAATATCTGGGTTAGGTAATCGATCAGTGATATGTGGTACAACATTGACACGTAAGGTCCTTTTAATTCCTCTATTAGTTATTAAATCTACTTCAACAACAGCGCTTGACAATTGTAGTGGTTTATCTTCACCAAAGGTATAAATTATTAAATTATCCGTGTCAATCAATTCTAAGTTAAGATCATTGAAAATTTTTTGTGTTATATAACTCCTTTGACTCCCGGAATCAAGGAGCAACCTACTTTTTATTTTCTTGTTGTTCTGGTTGTTCACGACTTGGACCGTTGCCGTCTGCAAAAGACAATTATAATTGGTTTTATGTTCAACGAATGTGACTGTATCTGAGTTCTTTATATTATGGAACTTACTTAATTTCTTTGGGCAAAGAGCACGATTATGTGTTCCTGAACAATGAAAACATTTTTTAGGTCGCTTGCAGTCTTTAACTCTATGGCCTGATCCGAAACAATTATAGCACTTGTCCTTTAATTTCTCCTTTCTCTTTTGTAGATCCGGAACAGAAGAACACAACAGAAGAGTCGCCCGAGCAAAAGATACATGATCTTTTGTCAAATTTCCTTTTTTTTGAATTTTGAGTGGAATTAGAGAGGTTTTTACGTTTCCGGTTTTTGTTAGGTACCGACTTATTATTTTCATTATTGGTGAAGAAATGTTTATTTGCTCTAGAGTTTGATGAACGGGTTTGATTGAATAAAGTCTCTGTAGTTGTGTTAAGTTTGTTGCTCTCTTCCATAATTACCTTGGCCTGCTCCATAGCATTAACAATATTTTTCAACTCCTCTCTAATATGTTTAACAGTTTTATCATTTGAGCACATTAAATTCACTTCATATAAAATTCGTTCAGGAAATTTGTCTAAAATGAGAGTGCGGAGGTGGTTGCTGTTAGTATCTTCTCCAAGAGTTGTTAAGATCCTTAAATGTTTTTCAATGTCGTCTAAATTTTTCCTACATTGCTTATAATCATACACGGCCTTAGAAATCTTTGACAAAGCTTGGTAATGGGCATCTATCACAATACTTGTGTCTCCGTAACGTTTTAAGAGAGTTTCAGTAGCCACATCATAATTTACGTTTGTTATCCCCAAGCCCTTTATAGTGTCGAGGGCATCTCCTTCCAAGCATCCGATTAAGTAAGAAAGCTTGTCAACATTAGTAAGTTCACGGGATGCAATACTAGATTGGAACCGATCCCAAAATTGTTGAAATTCAAGTACGTCGCCTGAAAACTTGGGCAGTGTTAAGTTGGGCAGTTTTGTGAAGGAAGTTGGCTTTTTAGACTGATGATCAGACCATTGTTTCATAACCCCTAAATTAATTTTTATCTCCTGTCCCTCAGAGATCACAGAGAAGCAGTTTGCCGCTAACTCCTGAGATGGCGTGAGTGTGGATGATAAGTATTTATCCAAAGTGGTTTGTGTGGAGTCTACGTACTGTTGGAGCGCTATTTTGGTATTTAGTAGATCATACATAGATAACTCATCTTGTGCTACCAATCCCTTGGCTTGAGCTATGATTTCCTTAAGTTTTTCGATTTGTACATGGAGTTGGGAGGCAAGAATATCGTCCATGATGCAATGGCCGACCACACCTCGTGGCGCGGTATTATCAACGAAGAATAACTGTAAACAATATCCAACTCTTAAAACTGAAAATATGATGAAAATAGAACTTACATGAAAACTGATGGTTTGTACGAACCTTTATAGCTTCCACACAAAACAAAACACACTGTTAAATATCTGCACCCTTTTTTAAAAATTCACTGCAAATTCCGTACACTTGATAACATTTAAACATGAGGTGTGAAAAATTTTCTTTGACAAGTACACAGACTAGCAAAAACAAGCTTCCGGTACTTTTTTTTGTACGTAATAACAACCAATCCTAAGCAACCTTTTATTTTTAATTTGCACAATTATGGCTTGGATATTAGTCATTTTAGCCACCATAAGTCATTTACCTCGAAATAACCGGAAGTCAGAATGAACACAAGTCGGTAGTGTTGCCATTACAAAAAAGATAAAAGTCAAATAACCGATCGATTAAAATCGATAATAAGAAAAAACCGTAAAAATCGTAAACGTAAATACAATAAGCGGGAAAATAAAATAGACATACACCTTAATAATTAAAAATTCACTCCCTCATCTCCATAAACCTGAAAATTGAGAATGAATTTAACCTAACCAAAATGGGGAACTATTTATAAGGCTGTACGGCTTCCAGAAGATAAAAAGAAGCGCCTGCAACAATCTGTGATGAAATAACAAACAATTAGCACGACTAATTTTACAGGAGAGTAGTAGTAGTAAGCGACATTAATGATATTTGCACCGTTGATGAAGGCAATTCTGAATTATTTCTATAGTAAAACAATTTTAATCTCAGTTACTTATGCTTCTCAGTTATATTCTGTTAAGGATTGCACCTGTGTTTCTATGCGAAACGTTAATTAGGTACCCTCTTTCAGTTTAATCTTTCTATAGATCTAAAACCTATTCAGCCTTTAAACTTTATAAATACGAATACTCACAATCGTCCTCACAGAGATTACTGTCCTTCTATGAACAATTGGCCTCCTTCTATGGACCAGGTCTTCTTCGTACAGCGCGGCGTCCTTCTATGGACAACTGTTCTTCTATGAACAGTACAGCGTCCTTCAATGGACAACTGTTCTTCTATGAACAGTACAGCGTCCTTCTATGGACAACTGTTCTTCTATGAACAGTACGGCGCCCTTCTATGGGCCACTGTTCTTCTATGAACAGTACGGTGCCCTTCTATGGGCCACTGTTCTTCTGTGAACAGTACGGTGCCCTTCTATGGGCCACTGTTCTTCTGAACAACATACAACAGTCACCGGGGGGCTTATCCAGTGACGGCAACGTGGGGCAAGCAGCCATCACGTGCCTTACTCAATCTACTTCATGCAAAATAATCCCAGCATCTCCACCATTTTGTCGCTAAATATATTAGTAATAAAGGCTACAATAGTTATCACCGCCTAGATTCAAATTAGGGATGTAAGGTTGTATGGTAGCGACAAAGCAGTAAATTTATTCGCTGGCTTGCACCGAGATGAAGATATAGATACATTAGCAGCGTTATTACTCAATTCTCATAATTTACACTGACAACTGAGCCTGCCCGGGAGCCACTTGCATGTGGTAGGTTCCTCCCACAGTACGGAACAGACACAAAGCCAATCCAATTATATTCTACACTTAGCAAGAGCTACCCTGACACCATACATCTACCCGGGAGCTACATCAAGTAGTTGGATCCTCCCAACAACGGGTAGACATATTGCCAAAGCAGTATCATATCTCTCACTATCTTCGTAAGCGGGACCAAAGGTCCCTGGGGTCTCACCTGCCTTCCCCAAACAGACCACCCTTACCACCAGACATAGAATCCATTCCTTCGTGGAGACTATTCTCTTAAATTTTACAACACATGTTTCATCTCATACTGCTCATCTAACCTTTCCTCTCGGTGCAATCCATGCACATTAATTTCTATTTAAAGTAACTCACCAGTTCCTTGCGGGAACGAGCTCGATCTTCACCTGTTTTTTACCATCACCTTGACTTGACTTGACTTCTTTATTTTAATGGCAATCCATCGTCTGATGACAATGATTCTGCCAGTATCAAAGTACCAAAGAAAAAACGAAATGACTTTTGTACGGTAATTCCAGACAGGGTTGATACAGTGAATTTTCGGATCGTTGATACTTCCAGGATAAATTATTTATGTAGGTAATATTGATCTGAAAGAGACAAAAAACAATAATTATAGGTTAGTAAATATTAGGTGGTGTTATAACATCGATGGATGGGAAACATTTAATATTAATACATAAAGCTGTACATATAGAACACAGGACAAATCACAATAAAATATTATTAGCTTTAATAAATTGGGCCAGTAGGTTAACAAAAGGGGTTGGTACCAGTGAAAGGAGGGAGTTGAAGTTAATTGGGCGCGGGAGGTCAGCAGGGAGTACATCGTACAGACTTTGATGACGTGGGCAATTAAAAAAGATGTGGTCTACAGTGCCCTCTTCGAGACCGCATTCACAGATTGAACTATCTTTAATTCTTAGTTTGGCAAGAAAAACAGGAGAACAGACATGGCCCAAACGAAGACGAATAATAACAGAGGTTACTATTTTGTCAAAGTTCCTAAATTTAAAAAACCATGGGCGGGGTGGAATTGATGGTTGAATTTTGCCGAAATGAACGCCTTTAAGTTTACGAGACCTTTGCCAGATGTTATCCCAAGATTCCATCATGATAGGCCGAGCACAGCTACGGATATCCCTCGCAAAATTTTGTTTGTATTTATTACAACCTAATTGTATAGCTTCCTTAGCACATAAGTCAGCAGTTTCGTTTCCAGTGATGCCACTGTGGCCCGGGATCCAAACAAGTACTACGTTCACGCCAGATTTTGCACAATTGTAAAGTGATTCTTTAATTTTAAGAGTTAGATAGAAATTGTCTTTTGCGTGGAATGGTAATTTTGTTATGTCCTGGAGGCAACTTAGGGAGTCTGAAAAAACGACTGATTTATCAAGCCGGTGCGACTCAACATAGGTAACTGCTTCCAAGAGGGCAATAGCCTCTCCTGTGTAGACGGATGATTTGGCTGGGCATTTAAAGTTTAAAATAATTTTATACTTTGGAATCCACACTGCCGCTCCCACTTCTCCATCGTCAGACAGTTTTGACGCGTCTGTGTAGAGCTGAAGCCAGTTGGGCCACTTTTCATTTACCATGCTGTTAAACCGTCTATTAGCACCCGGGGATTTCTTTTCAATACCTAAATTGAGAACTACAGGAGCTTGATATATTAGGACATCGAAGTGGAACTTGAAAATCGGATTTTTATCGATTTGGAAGATTGTAGATAAATTGTGCTTTTTAAAAGACTTTACGAGAGGAGGAATTTCTTTAAAACGCCAATACTGAGATGTAGTTGTAAGGTCTGTCAGTGAGTCAATTTTGTCAAGAAGGGGATGGGAAGAATTTTGAACTAAATTAAATAGAAAACGATCAGATAAATATTGTCTTCGTAAATATAGAGGGGGGTCAACACACTCTATCTGGAGCGCATTCGTTGGAGAAGACCTCATAGCTCCTGTAATAATGCGTAGACATTGAGCTTGAATTCGATCTAGTTTGGCCAGAGCTGTTTTACTGCATGGCTCCAACACAAAGCAGGCGTAGTCGAAGTGACTGCGAATCACAGCATTGTACAGAAGCTTCTGACTATACGGATGGGAGCCCCAACGAACACCCGAGAGAGAGCGTAGGATATTGATGTTCTTGTCGCATTTGTTTTTAATATAATTTAGATGTTGGATGCCTGATAGTTTTGAGTCTAGAAACACTCCTAAAAATTTGGTATATTGTTGTATGCCTATGTTTTGTTCATTGATATAAATAGAGATTGGAGGGTGTGTCCGTTTGCGGGTAAAAACAACAGCATTACATTTAGGGACAGATAAAGTTAAACCATGGTCCTCAAGCCAGACATTTAAGTAATAGAGAGCAGAGTTAAGACGGGAAGATGCATCATCGAACGAAGATGAACTGGCGTACAGTACAATGTCGTCAGCATACTGTAAGATGTTGCTAAAACATAAAACCGTTCTGTCAAGGTCATACGTGTAAACATTGTACAACAGAGGGCTCAACACCGAGCCCTGCGGCAAGCCCTTCCAGATCCTTCTAGAGGGTAATAGATCACCTTGTGCACGAACACGTATGGATCGTTCCATAAGCATACTACATATGATGTTGGTTAATCTTCCGGGAATACTTAGCTGTAACATCTTCTGTCTAAGTAGGGGAAGAACAACATTGTCATATGCACTCGATATATCAAGGAAGACACCGATTACGTGTTTACCTTCGCTAAAAGCTCGCCTGATGTCAGAAGTAAGAATGCTAAGACTATCCAAGGTACCCATACTCTTTCTGAATCCAAATTGGAATTGTGAAATTAGTCCTCTATTCTCCAAAATCCATTCAAGGCGATTTTTGATTAAATGCTCGAAAATTTTTGCTAAGACAGAAGAGAGGGCAATTGGCCTGTATGAAGAAGCACTATCCGGGTTCTTGCCAGGTTTTAAAATTGGTACGATGATTTGAGTTTTCCATGAATCTGGTATACGACCTGATTCAAATATACCATTCAAAAGGCTGAGAAAATATATTTTTATAGACTCAGGACATTCCTTAATAAATGAGTAAGGAATGCCGTCAACACCCGGCGTCGAGTCCCTGAGGTGATCCAGAGAGCACAGCAGTTCTGGAAAAGAGAAGGGTTCGTCGAATCTGTCACCTGAGTGTTGCATAGGGACAAAGGAAGGGATAGAATCATGAAATGGAACAGACGGAGGGGCGAGCTTGTCATAGAATTCGTTAAGCCAGGATGTCGGATCATTGGATGTAGGATTAGAATTTTCCATAGAGCGGCGAAAAGATTTAATGCGTTTCCAAACCAGTGAGGCCGGAGTTCGAGGTGAAAGAGAGGCGCAAAATGACTGCCAACCTTTGCGTTTTTTAAGAGACAATATTCTTTTGGTTTGAGCTGAAATTTTATTAAAGTTAATATAATTATCTGAGGAAGCAGTCTGGACAAACTTATTTTCAGCTTCGTTTCGTAGTCGGATCCATTTGGTGCATTCCGCATCCCACCAAGGAGGAGATGGAATTTTAAAGGGTGAAACATTCTTGGCTGGGATGGATTCCTGGGCTGCACTAAGAATATATGAAATAAAAGTGTCATACGAAGTAAGAAGATTGTCTCCAGAGATAGGAGGGAGGAAAGGAAACTTGCGTTCTAAAACAGATGCATACTTAGCCCAGTCTGCCTGTTCAGTTTTAAATTTACACATCGGGGAAGGAGTATGATTCAAATGAGTAGAGTTTAGGAAGGCAATAATGATTGGAGCATGATCGCTTCCAAAAGTATTCTTAAGGACTTGCCAAGATAGAGACATCACAAGATTAGGAGAAGCTAGAGACAAATCTACAGGGCTGGGATTTTGCCCAGGCGCACTGCGCCTGGTAGGAGTGCCATCATTCAAAACGCAAAGGTTGTTATCGTCCAGCAAATCCAGAAGTGAGGAGGATGCTGGGCCACATCTGGCGGAACCCCACAATGTATGGTGTATGTTGAAGTCACCCAGGATGAGTAGAGGACCAGATAAGGAAGAAATAATATGATTTAAGTCTGCTACCAAAGATGAGTTAGGGTGAGGTAAGTAAACTGAAACAACTGTAATATTTAAGGTTTTGATGGCAACTATATTAAATCCAGGGTTGACATTACGAAGAGGAATTTGAGAGAAGGTGACAGATCTCTGAATCAAGAATAATGTACCTCCATAACCATCATCTCCATCATCACGAAGGCAGAAGTAACCAGGGACTCTAAATCGAGACCCCGGCCTCAACCAAGACTCCGTGATGGCACAGACACAAGGTTTGAATTTGTTGATAAGGTGAATCAAATCTGATTTATTGTGATTAATTGATCTACAGTTCCATTGAAGGACTCTGTGGGGAGCCGTTGTGATTGATAAGTTGGGATAAAAGCTGTTTAAGTAAATCAACGACATTGTACGGTAGGGAGTCACTGAATTTTGAAACTATATTTACTAGTGTGCAAACAAGAAGCTCAATAAGGTTGTCATTTGGTGTGATACGGGGGGTAGGGGAAGCTGGGAAAGCACTGCCATTGGGCATTGAAGATTTAGGGGTTTGTATGATATTTTGATGAGCAGTGACATCATATGATTTTCCCATTTCAGGAGCGGGTCGCCGATTTTGTAAAATAGTTTTCCTGTAAGAAGAGGATGCAGCCTGGGGTGCAGGGCTTGGGCGCTCCAAGCGGGAGATTCCAGATATTTTTGGAGAGGGAGCAATATTTTGTGGTTGAGAGGTTACATCTGCGAATGATTTTCTCACTGCTGGGAAACGACAAGATGCTTGTGTGTAACTAATATTTTCTTCTGCCATGATCAGTTTTATGAGCCTTTGTCTACTGTGTTCAGGACAATTATTATCAGTAGCCTTATGTGAACCACTGCATAACACACAGAATGGTGTGTCAGCTACACAATCAGTGCCTACATGGTCTTTGCCACAAACAAAGCAACGGGGTTTTGAGCGACATTGCATTTGGACATGTCCAAACCGACAGCAAGCCCGGCATTGGATACTTGGAAGTTTATAAAGGTCGACTGGCAGGGATGAATAAAAGCAAAATACTTTCTCTGGCAGAACTTGCCCCGCAAAAGTTAAAACGACTGTAGTTGATGGTTGCCAGGTGATTTTACCGTCTATGTATTTTTTAATGTTCAGTCTACGAGCCCTGACTACTTTTCCACAGTTTGAAGGACATTTAATCCCTGTGACAAGCTCCTCAAGTGACCATTCCAGAGGGATATCACGCACCACACCCATTCTAGAAACATGAAATTGGGGTATTGTAGCAACATAATCAAATCTTGGCAGCAAATCATTCTTCACAAACTCATTGGCGGCTGACTGTGAAGTGAACTCAACTGATACTTTATTTCTTCCAAGAGGCTTAATTCCACCATCCTTTATGCCCATTATCCTGTTTTTGAAAAGAAGTTGTGAAAATTTCAGAACTTTTATGGTGATTCCATCAGAGGGACTTGAGGAGGACCTGGAGACGTGTATTATAAAAGGCCCTGAATCAGTTGATGAGTAACAAAGTTTTTTACCTTCAAGCTCAGGAATCGAAAAAGTATTTTGAGTTGATGCTGACGGAGGTACTACCTTTTTGGGATCAGGTTCGTCTACGGGACCGGCAGGGCGTTTTACTGGTTTTGGAATGGGCCGGGGAGTGCTTTCAAATAGTGACTGGGACATTTCTATGTCGGGTGGTAAGCCGCCTCCCGGAGGAGGCGGATCATCATCCGCCATATCTCACAAACAAAGCAGAACAATCACAAAAACACTTACAATTATAACACAGACACAACACCACAGTAATATAATATATAGATATTGGATATATCAACAGTATTTTCACTAAAAACCGCAAAAAACCCTACTGCACGTGTTTTCTAACGCACGATGAAAAGCAGAATCCTTACCATCACCTTTTCACCCTTCACTAAGTTCTCTTTTTTAAAGTCTGCGAAAAAACGGCCGTCATGTCAAAAAGAAAAATTTTAAGCCAGTCATCAATGTTGCCAACAAGAAAAAATAGAATCGATTACCTTATCTGTCAGATCGTATATCGCAATTCGCGACACGGGGCACGGTGAAACAATTCTAATATCTTTATCTCTTTCTAATATTTTAATGAAGCTTTGTTGTATAAATGTGAAGCTACACGCCGCCATCTTATGAACGCTGTCAAAACCGGAATATTCATGTCTCCGCGCCGGATTTTTCAAGAAAAATGTTTTGAGACTTCAAAAGTTAATTTTTTTTTCAAATTGTTATCGTTCTGCTTCTAGACGTTTTGGTTTTGGGTAAGTGCTAACTATTTCATATTAAAAAGGTTTTATTCAGCATTTATTTGAGGCATGAAATTTAATTGTACTTAAATATAACCTCAAAATTTATACTTTATTTTTTCTTTTTGGATATTGGTGTGGGGCAGTATGTAACGGGGCACAATGTAACATGTTACATTGTGCCCCATATGAAGCATGTTGCTGATATTTTTCCTTTTTGTAGGTTCGACATTAAAATGGTGCGAAATTACATCAGAAAGACCGGTAAAGGGCTTCATAGCGAAAAGGCCATGCGGGAAGCTATAGCATTGGTGGAAAGTGGCCAAAGTTTGAGAAAAGCTGCTGATGCTAAGCACGTTAACTATATTACACTTTACAGATATGTAAATAAAAAAAAATCTTGTTATGCGCGTAACTATGATAATCGAAAAGTATTTTCAGCAGCTCAAGAAGAGGCCCTTAAAGAGTATTTAATTAATTGCGCAAAACTGTGCTATGGCCTGGACACAATTGAAGTGAGAAAATTCGCTTACGAGATGGCCAAACTGCATAACTTAGATATGCCTAATAAATGGACTGAAAAAAAGAGTGCTGGAAAAGATTGGCTGTACAGTTTCAGAAAAAGGCATGCCGATTTGACACTTCGTACTCCTGAACCGTGCAGCCTTTCGAGAGCTACGTCTTTCAATCGACATAACGTTGAACTTTTTTTTAACAATCTTGAAGATGTGTAACGGCGCCAACCTTGTTTTGCAGATGGAACTCGGATTTTTGCACTGGATGAGACAGGCACTAAAACTGTGCAGAAGCCCAAAAAAATTATAGCAAAAAAGGGAGATAAACAGCTTAACAAGGTGACAAGTGCAGAAAGAGGAACCTTAGTAACAACTTGTTGCATGATATCTGTCACAGGTACAGCGCTGCCACCTGCAATGGTTTTCCCACGAAAGAATTTCAAAACTTACATGACCAATGATGCCCCTCCAGGAACTCTTGGGCTAGCGCAGCCGAGTGGGTGGATGAACAGCGATATATTCCCTGAAGTGTTGAAGCATTTCATCAAATGTTCGTCGTCATCTAAAGAAAATCCATCGCTGCTCATTTTCGACAATCACGAGAGCCATTTAGCAACAGCAGCCCTAAACATCGCAAAAGAGAATGGTGTTACACTCTTGACCATACCACCTCATACAAGTCACAAGCTGCAACCGCTGGACGTATCAGTTTTTGCCCCATTACAGAAGTTTTATAATGCGGCTGCTGATGCCTGGATGTTGAATCATCCTGGAAAACCCATAAGTATTATATGACGTGGCAAGCTTGTTGGGTAATGCTTTTGACAAAGCTATGACTCCTACAAACATCAAGTCTGGTTTTAGGAAGACTGGCATCTTTCCCTTTGATAAAAACTCTTTTAAAGAAGAAGATTTTCTTCCAAGTGAAGTTACAAACAGGCTTTGGGATCCTCCCGCAGAAGCTATAGATTCAGACGCAACTGATTGCTCTATTGAGTTAGGAGTCGCAGATATAGTCAAAAGCATGCAAACACCACTACCAACAGTTAATGCAATAAAATCACCCGAAAAACCATTAGATTGTGAAATACAAGCTAGTTCTTCTTCTAAATATAATTCAAACATGATTGAAAACACTCCTGAGAAAATTGAAGAACCTCCTCAAACTCGAAACTCACCAGGTTGCTCATTACCGCGTAGTTATCCTAAAGCTGGACCCAGGCTTGAGTCTTCAAAAGGAAGAAAGAAAGGAAAAAGCCTGATTGCTACTGACACCCCAATAAAAACTGAAATTGAAACTGCAGCACTCATGAGAGAAGAAGCAAAGAAAGAGAAAAAAACCGGCCAAGAGCGTGTCGAGCCACGCGCATTGTAGGGTTCCGTAGCAGCATGGTTCAAATACATTCTTATTAATCCCAACAGTGTTTGGCACTTGGTCGACTATTACTCGCAAACTTGAAGGATCAACTTATGTGTGATAGTTTTCCTTTAAATTTCGTTGTATATTCTACCAACGTGAATTTTTTCACATTTTTAGAAACAACCGTTTAGCAGGTATAGGGGGGGACACACTTGTGTTTGACAAAAATTTTCACTTTAAAAATTTATATTTCGCAAACGGAGTGCTGAATCGAAAAACGTTCTTAATAAACCCCTTCTATCTTTTAAAATTCTATCCTATGATACCCCACTCTATGATATTGGCGAGAAAAAAAAAAAACATCGCCCTTTCACGTCTATGGGAGACACCCGAAAAATTATTTTTTTTGCAAGATTTTACTCTACAGTTCTGTCGGCGTGATTCATATGTATAATCATGCTTAGTTTCAGCTCTGTAGTACCAAGGGTTTCTTAGGAAACCTGCGGACAGACGGACAGACGGACATGGCGAAACTATAAGGGTTCGTAGATTACTACGGAACCCTAAAAACAAAGAAAGAGAAAAAAGTAAAGAAAGCAGGAAATAAGACGCAAAAGAAAGTTGAAGAAGTAAAAAAACAGCTTTTCGATTCAGAAGATAGTAAAAGTGACATCCAAAGTATAGTATCAGATTCGTCCAGTGATGGCTCAATACCATTAAGTTGTTACTTTACACCAAAAGAGGGGGGATTTTGTTGTAGTTAAATTCTCGAGTAAGCAAGTCAAACATTATATTGGCAAATTACTTACCGATAATGAGAATGATGAGTACGACATCAGTTATTTACGCAAGAGTGCTAAGGTGGATAATTCATTTTATTTTCCACTTGAACCTGACATGGCTACTGTAGCATCAGAGGACATCGAAATTGTGCTGCCCATTTTAAAATGTACAAAAAGAACCAAACGTCAATCAGATTTGTACACTTTTCCAAAAAGTGTTTTGAAAAAATTTAATTTGTCTTAGAAAGGAGATACACACCTAATTAATGAAAAAAATTGTATAAGGATAAGTGAGACTGATTTTTTGTAATTTTGATTATAAATCTGAAAGTAAGACTGAACGAAGATGAGCCTGCTGACACAAATGATGAATAGCGAAAAGGAGATAAATAATTATTTGATAAGAAAAAAGTACAAAAGGAAGTTATTGAGACTGATTTTGTAATGATGATGTTGTCAAAATAAGCTGAAAGAAGAATTTTTAGTTGAAACTTATTTTACACAAAGAAGAGTCTTTTATTTTATGTTAATTTGTTCTTTATTTCATAGTGTTACAAAGTGCCCCACAGCTTGTTACTTAGTACCCCAGTAGCGGGGCACAATGTAACAAACGACATGTCTTCGTAAAACACCAGTTATGTTTGTTGTTTAATATATTTTTGATTATTTTATTATTTCATTATATAGACAGATGTCCAACCTTTGTTTTGATGGTAAATATCAGTCGATTTATTAAAAAGACTATGTTTGAGAATGTCAAATTACTTTTTCGTTTCACAGTGCCCCACCTTACCCTACAGTTGTTTAAAGTGAACGAAATAGTTTTATTTGGCATATTCACTGTATTTTTTTGAATTTGGGAAGAAGGCATAGTTTGAATGTGAGAAGATGACTCTGGTGGCAATACGGAATCTTTAGAGGTCGAAGGGACTGGCTCGCTTTTAGAGGTCTAGGGAACTGGCTCGCTTGGGGTTGGGTTCAAATTTATGGCTTCTATAATTTGATCCAAAATCTTGCTTTTATTTTCAACAGATTCTTCAATACCTATATCCCTCGGCAACCTGATCTGATCTCCACCCGCCATGTCTTTTTAATGTTGTTATATTTGCGCCTGAGTTTTCCAAAAGAGTCGCTGAGGTCCGGCGGAAACAATGGCCTGGGGGGCTACCATCTAAGCGAAGTTGACGCTGGGTGAACGAATGGAACGTTGACGATTGCTTTTTTATAAGGAGACCTTCATTAATGATATGAACCAAATACAGCAATGTACATCATTCCATTCGTTCAATTAGCATCAACTTCGCTTAGGTGGTAGCCCCCCTGTATAATTATCGGGATTTTCTAAGTTTAGAAATTTTGCTATCTCTTGCGGAAGTGAGGCGAATTTATTGACGAGTGCACATCCCATTTTTATAATTGAGGAAAAATCTATTAGTCGGCACGTTTTGAGGGCGTAGAGCTTGATACTTTTTAACTATATTTAGGTAATCGCCTTTTACAACAAATGTTCGCTCTCGTTTGTTTTTTGTATCGGGTAAGTTTATTGCTTGCAAAATAGAGTCCGTCTTGATGTCATCTGTGGTAATATTCGCAAGTTCAATGCCTCGGCATGCACCGGTTATGCCAAATATACCTAAAACGAAATTGATAACTGTTATACACTTTCGAACAAAAGAGTACCTAGGTTATGCCAAATATACCTAAAACGAAATTGATAACTGTTATACACTTTCGAACAAAAGAGTAGGTAATAGGTAAATGAGCAATAAAATATGAAAGGAATGTGTATTACATACTTTTGTGGCCAAATATTTTTCATCTGGAGCGGTATTCACAGGGCCGGATTTAGGGGGGGGGGCAACCGGGGCTACAGCCCCCACAATAGAGACTTCGAAATTTTTTTTTTCAAATTCCAACTAGTAAACAAGAGTAAAAATTTTTTTACGCTGTTTTCGCTTTTAGAAATTTTTCTTTCGCTGTTTTACCTTGCAAGTGGCAAGTGTGAGTTTTCTTTCTTTTTCTTGTCATCTTCAAAAACCCTTTGCCTGTTCATGGCTATCCACAATAGAATAAAAGTTGCCAATTCGATAAGGAATTGATAGTATATTCTGCGGATTTTAGCAGCCTATTCCCCGTATTTGCGTGTCGATACAGCGGTACCCGTTTCCCCCGTTTTTTGTCTGTACGATCCGTCGTAGCGTCGACAAGTGTCCGCTGAGTGGCGTGCTAGTAGCAGGGAATCCCCGGAGTTTTATACATTCGCGTGCGTCCAAGAAGCTACGAACTTGCGAAAATTGTCCAACAAATGTAAATTCTTTCTAATTTGTATGGACAGACGTGAGTATTTTCATCTTTATCTTGTAATCTACGATACAAACTGAATGTGAGTTGATTGTGCAATTACGAAAAGTTGTTTTTCTCAACATTTAAATATACGAAATATATGCAAAGAACAAGAACATAAAAAACGGTTACGGTTTTTTTTTTTTTGGAAAATACTTTGGGGCCAGGGGGCCTCCACTCCTCTGTTGCCCCGAAGCCTCTCGACCTCTAAATCCGGCCCTGGGTATTCAAGAAGGTTTCAACTTGATTAGCCGTAAGAACCTTGCTTTTATGGGTCAGAGGGTCATGCCCTTCGGAAAGCCTCTTCAATAATGATGTAAGCTTCGAATAGTTTTTTATGTTAACATTATCTTTACATTGCAATGTTGCTTTCAGCATGGAATATATACTCCAAAGTCGGCGACTGAAGTTTTTTCGATAATTCATCGAAATAAGTCAAAAGCACACTTTCCGAGGACGTAGGTAGTTACTTGTTAAGCTATTGCATAGATTCTATCGCCGGCCTTGAGCGCGGGGACCGAATCCAGAAATTCCGTAACGAAAAAACCTAACGCTCCCCACTCCGACGGGCACGGAGGTGTGGCTTGAAGGCCGTGCATCGTCTAACGTCGTTTCAGTTCGGCAATCTTCGACACGGTGTTTGTGTGCGTGCAACAATAATAATAATATAATAATAATAATAAAATGAAGTTGCTCCGATCCGGACGGAAATCGGTATCTGGGGGGTTTGGGGGTCGATGATTCCGAATATCGGGTCACTTTTTCGATTCCACCATTTTCCAAGATGGCCGCCATACAAGGAGTGGTGAGGCGAGGCCGCAGGCCGAGCCGAACCACGACGCCACGCTGCGAGGCGAGGCCGTAGGCCGAGGCGAGCTGCGTAAAAAGCGAGGCCGAAGGCCGAGCTCCGCGTGGGGCGTAGCCCGAAGCGTCCCCCCCCCCAAATCCAAGATGGCCGCCATACAAGTTTAGATTCTAAAGGTGAGGCGAGGTCGAAGACCGAGCCGAACGCGCGAGGCGAGGCCGAAGGCCGAGTCGAGCCGCGTATAGGGTGAGGCCGAAGGCCGAATTCCGCGTAGGGCGAAGCCCGGAGCGTCCCCCCCTAATTAAAGATGGCCGCCATACAAATTTAGATTTTTAAGGTGAGGCAAGGTCGCGTGTGTATAGGGCGAGGCCGAAGGCCGAGCTCCGCGTAGGGCGAAGCCCGAAGCGTCACCAAGCATATTACCCGCCGACCGCCATCCGAAAATTTCATATCCGCCATCTTGGATTTTAGTTGGGGGAATCGTGACGCGAAGGGCAAAGCCCGGAGCGTCTCGATTCCCCCCACCAAAAATCCAAGATGGCGGATGTGAAATTTTCGGGTATACCGACATGGGTGTCGTTTAATAGGTTTTCGGGGGTTCTGATTCCGAAAATGACATCCATTTTGAAATCCAAGATGGCGGACATGTATTTTTTGTAAAAAAACCGTCATGGGTGTCGTTTAATAGGTTTTCGAGGGTGCTGATTGCGAAAATAACATCCATTTTAAAATCCAAGAAGGCGGACGTAAAAAACAAAAAAAATTGTAAACTTTTTTGAAATTTTTACATAGCATTTTGTATCAACTTATGCAATTATAATTAAAAATAGATGCAATAGCTTTACCGCGGCAGTCCCCGAGTGCCACACGTCAATTTTTTTTTCTTTTATTTTACAAAATTATCGTAAACTTTAAGATATTTATCACGAGATTTCGCCGGTAATATCTGTTGCACAACTTTCTGTGCATTTATTTCCATACGCGATTCAGGAGACAGTGATAAATTGTCTTCCTCACTCGACATTTTCAAAAATATTAATAATTGAAGAAATTAAAACACTAATGAAAAAACGAGAGCAGGGGCCTACCATCTAAGCGAAGTAGACGCTGGGTGAACGAATGAATGTTGTCGATTGCTTCTTTATAAGGAGACCTTGACTAATGGTATGAACCAAACACAGCAATGTACATCATTCCATTCGTTCAATCAGCATCTACTTCGCTTAGGTGGTAGCCCCCATGTTTCGCGCCACTTTATTTTTTTAAGCTTACGACATTGACATTTGACGTAAGGCTTGGGTGACAGACCTATGCAGCATATTTTTTAGGAAGTGTCTCCGCTGCCGGAGCCGGCAACGACGAAAAATTGGAACGGTTGCCGGAAGTTACTGTCAGTTTAAATTTTTGACGTTTTTGACAGCTGACATGAGTTGATTTTGTGTTCTTATCGGGGTCTGTGCTTTGATGCGTTGGTGATTATCTAAGATTGAATTTGCGAATATTCCTAAATCACTATCGGAAATGTATTACTTACATTCGACTTTTTTGTTCAATTGCAACAGAAGGAACTGCGACAAGTAGGTTTGTTAATAGCCTAACTCAACCAACCCATTAAGGGTTGGTTGGGTTAGGTTAGGTTAGAACTGCGACCCCCAACGCACGAGCCGAGCGAGCGAAGCGAGCGTGCCGCGGCAGCGGCCGGCGATGTGCCAGAAACGACTGTGGTTGCGTTAAGCGGTTTTCGCAGTTCCGCTCGGTTAGGTTAGGTTGTTTTGTAGGTTTCATATATTTCCGGTAACATATAACATAGCAGCACATCATTGAGTACCTATCTACTATTATTATTACCTATCATTTAAGTTTTATAATGATTTATATCGTCTATCAGATGCAAACAATTCCGATTTTATCATTTTTTTGCCGACTCCGGCACCCGTTCCACTTAATTGCCGGCTCCGGCACTCGTCCCATCTGCAGGCTCCGGCACCCGTCCCCACTACCGGCTCCGGCAGCGGAGGCGCAGCCTATTTTTTAATAAATCTTGTAATAATATTTTTTAAATTAATTAAATAACCTACCGTGCTTAAATTTATTTTTTTATATCTTTTGTGTCTTAAGGCGACTACAGCACCCGATCGTCCTTGAGCAAAAGGCAGCACACATAGGAAACGGTCGCACGCACACAAGCAACAAAGAATAGTGCCATCTAACGGCAAACTTCAGTACTACCATCTCATGACACCACCAACATTGAGTAGTGACATCTGACCGTAAACTTCAGTACTAGCATTTCATGACACACCACATCTAACCGTAAACTTCAATACTATCATCTAGTGTGGAATATTACGCTTTGTTATAGATTTGGGTGAATTCGAAAGATGCATGATATTGAATTAAAACAACATTTATTTATCTCGTCGAAAATTTTGACTACGTACCTATTGCACAGAATAAATAATAGTACTAACGTACCTATTGTATCAATCAATCGTCAGTGAAAAATGTATGACCTACCAATGCATTCTTTCACTCCTATTTTTATACCAAGATAGCATAGGGGACTCATTATCTAACTAGTATAGACCGTCGTCCGAGATGCCATTTTCGCATCGATCTTATTTTTTTAAAAGACTGTAATAATATGCGCACTTGATAGGTGTCTCCAAATATCTTTGTCTGCCGCGCCAAGTAGGAAGCTTTCTGGGAGTTACGTCACCTTGAAAAGTGCAAAAAATGACTAAAAATAATCGATCTTATTTTTGAGAAATTCTTACGTTGGATCATTTATGGCATCGTTATTGACACTGTCGACCAAATTCTAGACAATTGGTAGGAAGCGTTTACAAAAAAAGACAACTTTTGTAGGTGAGATTTTGACCTAAAAATTTTCAATCTTATTTTTGCACGAAACTACATTCAGATGATGGGGCAGGTCTCACACCATTATAAAAACCATGTCTTCCTCGGATTTCAGGAAGCCTTTGCGAAAGCAGACAATTTAAATACGGCGCGGCGGTGCCAGAACACGCGTACTGTACCTGTTAGCCGCGATGGTTTTACGAGGAAATTTCCGGGATAAAAGGTTCCTATGTACTTTTCCAGACTTGTATTATAGTCTGATAGAGTTATATTATCTCTATGCCAAATTTCATTCAGATCCGTTTAGCCGTTCTGGCGTTATTGAGCAACAAACATCTGCCCCTCCAAACTTTCCTATTTCGGTATGATGGAAAATAAGTACTGCGCAACAAGTACTGTATAAAATAATTATAAGACATTATTAACATTAACCTGTTGGCCAGTATTTTTTGAACCTATATTAAAATAATGTCTTAATTCCAGTATAAGGGTTTCCGAGTAAATAAAAAATCAAATATGTTTTTCCATAAATATTATCGATTTATTCTTTTTAAAAGATTATCGTCTTACATGCATAATCACATTAATCACTTAATATCTAGGTTATTGCTTTTTTTTCAATTACAGTATGGTTTCAGTAGGTACGAGTGTTACATACTAATACTAAATCACATCATTATCATCACAGAATTCAATTATTATCTAAAGTTATATTACCTACATCATAGTGATCCGGCTGACTGTCTGCCTCCCTATATTATATTTAAATTAAGTGTCCATACAGCGCGTACTGTATGCAGTTCGGCACTTTAAAATATATATTGGGAGGCGGACAGTCAGTTGCTCAATGTGAGCCTAATAGGGGCATGGCCTTAATCGACAACCGCGATTCTAATTAAAGTAACACACGATTTTATTCTTTGACAATAAAAAACAATAAAATGATGTACAGTCGAGGAATAACACTCTATAATTACCACCTTCACAAAGTTCTGGAAAATAAACTAAATAGTCATAATAACTAATAATATATTGCTATAAAATGTTATTTCTCAGTCATGGATTTTAGAAAAATTGTTGAAAATGTTTTGATAAGATTTCTTTTGAAGATCAGCTTATTAAAAAGTAATCAAAACATAAAACAAAAACCTAATCCGAATCAAATACATCAGATTCATCCGAAGAAGATTGACGAATTATATAATCATCAACAGAATCGAATTCTTGATAGAGTTGGATTTCCTCGAAACTAGACGGCACACATTCCCCTTGAAACTACAGAGGATAGTAAAAGTCGTCTTTTAAGATGCACCCATGATCAAGTAGGCTGGGCATTGCCTTCTTTACACGCCTTCACCGGCAGTGACTATACTGCAGCATTTTCCCGAAAGGGGAAAATTAGACCCTTGACATTGATTCAAAAAAATAGAATTTAGAGCAGAAAATATTGAGAACAAACTTCGTATCATTCATGTAGAAAAATGCCCAGCCCACTTGATCATGGGTGGATCTTAAAAGACGAATTTTACTATTCTCTGTAGTTTTAAGGGGAATGTGTGCCGTCTAGTTTCGAGGAAATCCAACTCTATCAAGAATTCGAGTCTGTTGATGATTATATAATTCGACAATCTTCTTCGGATGAATCTGATGCATCCGAATCTGATGCATCTGATTCGGATTAGGTTTTTGTTTTATGTTTTGATTACTTTTTAATAAGCTGATCTTCAAAAGAAATCTTATCAAAACATTTTCAACAATTTTTGTAAAATCCATGACTGAGAAATAACGTTTTATAGCAATATATTATTAGTTATTATGACTATTTAGTTAATTTTCCACAACTTTGTGGAGGTGGTAATTATAAAGTGTTATTCCTCGACTGTACATCATTTTATTATTTTTATTGTCAAAAAATAAAATCGTGTGTTACTTTAATTAGAATCGCGGTTGTCGATTAAGGCCATGTCCCTATTAGGCTCACATTGAGCAACTGACTGTCCGCCTCCCAATATATATTTTAAAGTGCCGAACTGCATACAGTACGCGCTGTATGGACACTTCATTTTAATATAATATAGGGAGACAGACAGTCAGCCGGATCACTATGATGTAGGTAGGTAATATAACTTTAGATAATAATTGAATTCTGTGATGATAATGATGTGATTTAGTATTAGTATGTAACACTCGTACCTACTGAAACTATACTGTGATTGAAAAAAAAACAATAACCTATATATTAAGTGATTAATGTGATAATGCATGTAAGACGATAATCTTTTAAAAAGAATAAATCGATAATATTTATGGAAAAACATATTTGATTTTGTATTTACTCGGAAACCCTTATACTGGAATTAAGACATTATTTTAATATAGGTTCAAAAATACTGGCCAACAGGTCAATGTTAATAATGTCTTATAATTATTTTATACAGTACTTGTTGCGCAGTACTTATTTTCCATCATACCGAAATAGGAAAGTTTGGAGGGGCAGATGTTTGTTACTCAATAACGCCCGAACGGCTAAACGGATCTGAATGAAATTTGGCATAGAGATAATATAACTCTATCTGCCTATAATACAAGTCTGAAAAAGTACATAGGAACCTTTTATCCCGGAAATTTCCTCTTAAAACCATCGCAGCTAACAGGTACAGTACGCGTGTTCTGGCACCGCCACGCCGTATTTAAATTGTCTGCTTTCGCAAAGGCTTCCTGAAATCCGAGGCAGACATGGTTTTTATAATGGTGTGAGACCTGCCCCATCATCTTAATGTAGTTTCGTGCAAAAGTAATATTGATCATTTTTAGGACAAAATCTCACCTACAAAAGTTGTCTGCTTTTGTAAACGCTTCCTGCCAATTGTCTGGAATTTGGTCGACAGTGTCAATAACGATGCCATAAATGATCCAACGTAAGAATTTCTCAAAAATAAGATCTATTATTTTTAGTCATTTTTTGCACTTTTCAAGGTGACGTAACTCCCAGAAAGCTTCCTACTTGGCGCGGCAGACAAAGATATTTGGAGACACCTATCAAGTGCGCATATTATTATTACAGTCTTTTAAAAAAAATAAGATCGATGCGAAAATGGCATCTCGGACGACGGTCTAAAAAATGATTATGGCAAAATTCTGACAAACTATACTACCTATATATACCTAACTATTTTGTCTATACTGACAAAATTGTTAAATTATACAACGATAATTATATCATTAAAATATAAAAAAGTCGTTACGATAAAACTACAAGTGGGTTTGAACCCGATTCTCTCAATTTACAAACCATACCTTGCACCATTCGGCTAGCTGTACAGTTGATCTTAGTGCCAAAAAACCGGGGGGGCTACCACCTAAGCCGAGATCATAGAAAATTGTCTATGGTTGAGCTTATTGGTACCATGTAAGGTCACGTGACTTATTTCGAAGTTGATTTTCCAAAGAATGAATGATGCCCATGCGTACCTATGCGTACCCCATAAAAACATTTTTTTGTAAATAAAGAATGAACTGATGTTTTTTTTTCGCCGTCTTATCTCATGTTTATGTTCCATAAATATTGATATTTCTTATTCGTATACGAATATTCCTGAGCTTTCGGTGAACACCAGCGTATGTGGGCAACCACTACTACCTCAAGCTTGTCCAGCAGACTCGGCAGAGGAATAAAAGTGTCCAAAGTGATTTTTAGTCTCGAAGTATGAAGTGGTCTTGGATGCTGCTCGCATACTGATTCCTCGACTTCTCATCGAATACCTGTCATAATGTTTTTCAGCAGTATGAACATCCATATACCTGGAAGATATAGACTTTGCGGATGATCTCTGCCTACTCGCTACTTCACGAGAACACCTCCAGTACAAGGCCGACGATCTTGCCAATGCTGCTGCTGAAGAGGGTCTGCGCATAAACGGTAATAAAACGAAAGACATGCGCCTTAATACCACTGATGCAACGCCTATCTATATAAACGGCAAAGCAGTCGAAATTGTGAAGCGCTTTACCTACCTAGGGAGCATTGTAGACCCTATGGGAGGTACAGAAGCTGATGTAGAAGCGCGTATCAACAAGGCAAGAGCCGCATACGCACAGCTTAAACCCGTTTGGACGTCATCAATAATCACACAAACAAAAATAAGAATATTCAACTCGAACGTCAAGTCAGTCCTCCTGTACGGATGCGAGACATGGCTCGTCAAGAATGACGTCACCAGCAAACTTCAGGTGTTCGTGAATGTTTACGTCGCATCCTGGGAATCTGTTGGCCACGAACCATCCCTAATGCAAGACTGTGGGAGCTAACTGACCAAAAACCAATGAGCAAGGAGATTCTTATAAGAAAATGGCGCTGGATTGGGCACGTCTTGAGGAGACCAAATAACCATCTGTCTAAACAAAGCCTTATATGGCAAGCTTGTGGTACAAGATAGCCGGGCCGTCCCCGTACCACCTGGAGACGGTCAGTTGATAAAGAGGCTGCATCAACTGGTCTCAGTTGGAAAGACATCGAAGCTGCCGCCCAAAACAGAGAAGAGTGGAAATCCTTTCTGAGAGCCCTATGTCCCTGATAAGGGATAACAGGATTGCATGATGAACATCCATTGCAAGCTAAATATTACCCATTAGACAGATTGAAACTGTCCAAAAGCAAAGTGAAGTGATTCTACTGCAGAATACTGTCTGTCACAGACTACTTAGAAGGAAGATAGTTTTCTTAATTAATTTGGTGGATACCGGCACTGCACTGGACCACCCCTAACATGACCCACTGACCCCGCAAACTTGAGTTTTCCTAAGATGTCAGGACAAAGCCATCAAACTGATTCAATGAGCCTGAAATTTCACATGTGAGTGAGTGAAGAAATATAAGACGGTAAAACAGAACTTAGATACCACAAGCAAACTCAACTCCTCAATTTTTATCAAGTTACAAAATATATGCTTACGTTCCTTTTAATGTCTTTTCATTTTACATATTATTATATAAGAAATGGTGTGTGTCTATACCTAGCGGTGCCCCGTCACTGGGCAAAAATGAATGCAATTATAATTAGCTCTAGATTTGTTCCATAACGGTGATATGTTAGACGCACCGAAACAGTGATATACTGGAAAAAGTTCAGTGCATAATTGAAACAATGTGTTTTTGTTTTCAAAACCAATTTCTAGTTTTTCTTAGGAAAATGTCAGGTTCAGTTGTTATCTTGGAGATAGGCAGTGTTCTCTGGATAGGGAATCTAATAAGACAGCATAAATAAATATTTAAGAACTACTTAGTCAGTTAATTTTGAATCGCTGCTTTCAAAACCCAATATATTTATTTCAACAATATCTTGAAAATTACTGAATGTACTTAGTTAATCTTTTAATATGTTGAAGTAAACAAACACATACTAGGTGTACTGAAGCCATTCATATTGCAGAGTGCATACATGTGGTAACCTCATGTGCGGCCCTCTGTACTTTAGTATATAACAATTCAAATTCAAAAATAACTAGACTTACCCTAGTACTTAAGAATAAAAATTTGAAATATTTGGAATAAAACAATTTTTTTTAAATAAGTTTTTTAATTCAATTATGCACTTTAATTCATTTTCCAAAACAAGTCTCAATTCGTAACCCAAATTTCACTGAAATAAAGAATTATGCACAAAATTAACAATATTATAATTTCAGTAAATAAATAAAATAAATAAATAAATAGGTATCTTTATTTCACTTTAAACAATTTAAAAGTAAGCGAGTCGCTAGTGTCTCCATTTAGGCTTTTCGCCTGTGTTTGGAGCCACCGCTCTTCGTGAGACCATTCTATTCTTAATTTTAAATCTATAGGTACTTATCACAAATTAACACAAAATAAAAATATATATCATAAATTCATAATGTTAGTAAAAGTTGAAAGAGAGTGTAAGTGTGTGTGAATGTGTGTGTGTGTGTGTGTTACGAGTGTTTATTAATGTAGGTATCTGATATATTCATATGTTATCTGAGGTGGAAGAGCCGCTGAAAGGCCAGCCCTACGACTATGTGTTGGGATCAGTAACAGTAAAATGAAATCTTCAGTGATTCAGTTCTCACCGTACCTACATGCCAGTCATGTTTCACAGCCTTGTAAAACGTGTGGCTCAGGCCAGCAGACCCACGGAACTTAAACAACGAATTTAGGTATTCTATGTATGCCAATATATAACACCTTCCTAGTGCCTATTGATGCCAAAAGAACCATATACAGGGTGTTAAGTAATTCGATCTTATCCTCTTGGGTGGTAAATAAGCCCATGAAACTGAACAACTTTCCCTAAGAACAAATGCCGAAATACAAAAAAAAAATTTTACTTCCCATACAAATTGCATCAGCTGATAAATCATTTTGTATGGGAAGTCAAAAATTTTTTTCGGATAAGATCGAATTACTTAACACCCTGTATAGTGCCTTCATAGTTTAAGAAATATAGGTCATTGTTTGTGGGTTGCTTCAAGCGCTTTGGAGCTATAAAACAATCTTGGTGTGCCTGCTGGGCGGAGGGTTCAACGCAGCAGACCAAACATCATAGCAGGCACACCAAGATCGTTTTATAGCTCCGAAACGCTTGAAGCACTAGGTTTGAAACTTTTTTCTCGATGGCACCAATGAAAGCATTTAAGCTTAGAACTAGTACCATGTCTCTAACTTTAGCCATTTCCGTGTACGAGAGGTGGGTCTGCTGAGCTGTTATCCATCCAGCAGTCCCACAAACAACGACCTTTATTTCTTAAACTATGATGGCACTAGATATTGTTCTTTTGGCATCAATAGGTACTAGGAAGGCATTATATATTGGCATACATAGAATACCTAAATTCATTGTTTAATTTCCGTGGGTCTGCTGGCCTGAGCTTGTGAAACGGGTAGAGCTTTCAAAGTATCACCGTTGTTTGTGAGCAATACTCCATACTCCACCTAAAATGAAAATAATAATAATAAAGCTTTATTCATTCCACATGCATTATCTAACATAACATTACATTGCAATTAAATTAAATCAAATCAATTAATATTATTAAAAATGCAAAGTTAATAAATGAAATTAAGTTGATTAAATTACTTTGTGTTCTTTTATTTAGATTCTTCATCATCTGTGGACCCTTTTGGGTAAAAGCCTCCTCCAAGTTATTCCACTCATCTCTATCTTTAGCAGCCTCCATCCATTGCTGGCCTGCTACTCTCGCTATCTAGTCGTCTGTTTGCTATGACATGAAAATGGATTTGGTTAATGAAAGTGGATTAATTGATTCTTATAAACTTATTAATTATTCCTGGCTTAAAATATTAGGTATATTGTGTATTCAAAAGTAACTAAATGGAAAGTTAAAGCTATTGTAGAGTTAATGACGGGGTTTTAGTAACTAAAAACCCCGTCATTAACTCTACAATAGCTGTGCAAATCGTATCCAATGTTTGCAAGTTTCCTGACATGCCAACCTTGGTTTCAGCTTCAATTATACATTTTAAACATTCAAGTACAAGTTTGTTTATGTGGGTAATGTAATGTAATGTTATTGCAATTCGACCAGAATCACGTAGCAAAACATTTAATTTTATTTGGGTACTTACGGTTAATGTTTTTAAGCTCAATACTCCCGCCAGGGAGTATTATGTTCCTTGGTAATCCTACACACACACACTTCTTGGTAGGTCATCAAAGGTAGGTTATGGCAAGCGGTATTCTTTATTTATCCCAATCAGTCAATCCTTTTTTAGGAATATTATTATGGCGGTCACTGGGTCATGTTACGGGTGGCTCTGTCTTCAAAAGTTATGACAATTTTGCCAATGCCAAGATTGGAATCTACAAGAGATCACGGTGCAAACAATTCTATTCTATTCTTGTGCATATATGGGTCTGTCTTTTTATGTAAGACAATTTTGCCAATGCCAATGTTGGAAACTAAAAGAGATCACGGTGCAAACAATTCTATTCTTGTGCATATATGGGTCTGTCTTTTTATGTAAGAAAATTTTGCCAATATCGAGGTTGGAAACTACAAGTGAACGCGGAAGAAAATTAAACAAACGGTAAATATTTTTGTTGTTGTCGTTTTTGATTCGCCTTACGATGACAGTCACAGACTATTTAGTTTATTGTTTTATTATTCGCATTGCGGCAGGCAAAGGTTAAGAATCATACAGCCTTGTCATCCTATGCAGTTTATGCGTTTTAATGTGACTGCACGACCGATGACCCATTTTTATTTTTTTAGTTGTTTTCAAAGTAAACAATAAAAATGTCCATAAATCAATGTTAAGGGTAATTAAAATTTAAACATACATTGAAAGGTAAATTATAAGAACAAAGTAAAATAATACTGCAGCATAACAGAACGCACAGTTAAGTAATTTGAATTTGATGTTCACGCAAAATATTGAAGTTGATTCAAAAGTTACCATGGTTTAGTAGCCGTCAAAATCAAAATCAATTTTTTTATTGAATTTTGGCGTACTAGTGTGAAAACAAATGAAAGAACGACTTTCTCATGATACTTGCAGTGCGTTTTGTTTTGCTGCAGTATTTAAATGTATTCGTTGTTTTTCATTACTTATTGATCTTTATTTTGATTAAATTAAAACTAAATGTTAATTTTTAATGTAATAATTATTTTTTTACCTTGAAAACAAAAAATAAATTGATGGGTTATAATATTAAAACGAATTGTCACTGTCACTGTGTCACTATTGAAAATGTTAAAATCAAGATGTTTTGAAGAAAATTGAGAAGTTTATTTTGTAATTGTAGCATAATTTAACAATATTTTTGAGTTTTTCGTGTAGTACGTGTAGTGGTGTTGAGTCGGAAGACGAATTCCACGTAAAACGTATACTGTTAAACTAACTACTAAAGGTTTCAAGACCAAGTAAGTTTTGTGGTGTTTTCCTATCGCCGTGGATGGAATTTCATCTAGAATCTTTTCTAAAGCAGACTTTCTGAGGCATGGAAAATATTATCGCCGCATTTTTTACGCAGCCATTGGTAAGATATGAGTTATCTATTGTAATATCATTGGTAATCTGCCTATCAATCTTCTGCAGAAGTTCTCGGAAGTTGTCATGGTTTTTTCTGTACTTAGAGATGTGTTGAAAATACCTTCAGTGGTAAAACGCAGGTAGGTAGTTATTCCAAAGTGTTGGTGAACTTATCTATTAGTTTTGTAGGCCTAACACAAAAATCTTAATATTGTTTTACTGAGATTGTTTGTTTGTTCTTCTTTCTTACAATTTCAAGTCAATATAATGGAGCCAAGCCAAAGTGTTATCAAATCTAACATACTTAATAATCATAATAAGCAAATATTATCATACCAACTTTTACATATACTTATCATTATTTATGAACGTACCTATGTCTGTTCTATGACACATTATTTCATCATCACACTATACCTATTCACTTACGTTCAGGCTTCACTCTGCCGGTCTTACAAGAAACAACTTAGAGCTGAGTGAAGCCGTTTTTCTACACACAACACTGCACAAACACACAAGTACGAATTGCTAGGACTTTGCAAATATTTCCTTTTAAAAGTTTTGAAGAAAACTTTAAAAGGAACCTAATGTTAACCTAAATGTGTCAACTCAATTCAAAATATCTTAACTTCATAGAACATTAAATGTTTCGACTGTCATAACATAACATCTTAGTGCTCCAAAGTCATCATCATCGTGACCTGCTAGCGGTGCTCCCTGCTGATCAACAGACGATGCTCTGGTTTATTACAACCATTAGAGTTTCTTTACTTGATGTTGGTAACTTTTTGCCTTTCCCTATTTTTATACTACTTGAAATACTCTGACATTAGCAAAATCACAAAAAATCAAAAATTGAATGAAATTTTTCTAATTAAGTACCTACTTATGTCAATAACATTTATTTGAGTCTGTCTGTTTGCAAAGGTGCAGTCTTCCCCCGAAAAGAACAGACGGGAAACTTAAAGGTTGTTCTTTTTGTTTTTTCATTACTTCCTATTTTTAACTGATCTGTCTTACTATTTTATTTATTTTTTGTCTCCATCTTTTTATTTAGTTTTTCTATTTTGCTCATCTTCTGTTTGTGTTACCCAAAGATAATATCAACACTAGTATTTTCTGTTTACATTCTTTGTGTTGTAATGTCTGAAGTAATTTTTTTTTTATATAAAAAACTAGCTTTTCACCCGGGACTTCGTTCCCGTGGGAATTTTCCCGTCAATTTTCCAATGTTTTTAATAGTTATTCTGCTATTCGGGATGGAGAGAAATACAACAAATCAAAAACCATGGAAACCGGTCCAGCCGATCTTGAGTTATAAGTGGTGTAACTAACACGACTTTGTTTTATATATTTAGATGGGTTCGCTCTTGACCACAATCTAGCTTAGGGAAAAGATGTGGTCGAGGATGTAGCGAACTCACCCAGAAGAAGCCTATTCACTCGTACTTTAAAGATATTTGGGTTGTATGAACTCGGAAATACAGACACCGGCAGGGAATTCCACTCCTTGGCAGTGCGCAATATAAAAGATGAAGAATAGCGCTCAGTACGTATCCGAGGGATCTTGACAAGATTAGGGTGATACCCGCAGTGCATCTGGATGTCCGATGGAAAAAAGGGGCAGGCGGAATGAGCCAATGCAGCCTCTGAGCACAGTCTCTGAAGTACATCTTATAAAAAACACATTTAGACTTCTTTTTTTACAATATGTTATTTCATTCTGAAGGAGATGAAGTTTTCCCAGTTATATTAAATAAGATGAAAAGAATTAATTAATCTGCTTTCATTAACTTAATTTATTTCCAGGTGAAGTGAGTCATCTTAGGTTTTGTAAAGCATGTGCAAAGTAAGCTTTTAAAAGATGACTGGCAAGCTTGACACTTTGGACCGGCCCTGCATTGTATGGCGCGCAGTATAAATCAGAGCTCAGCTTAAATTGGTAGTGTAAAGCGTGACCTGCTCTTGACTGTACGTTAGTGACAGCGCCGCAACAACACCGCGGTCCTATGTCAACATTGACAACGCCTTAGGGCGAGCAATTCTTAGCGCGGGACCCTCGCGCAATCAAAGTGAAGTTTCAGCGTGAGCCGAGCGCGAGTTTGTCGTTATCGTGGTAAAGCTGCTGAGAAAAAAAAATCGAACTTTCTCAGGGATGTGGCTGCCTTTCATTAAGATAATTCTTCACGAACACAACTACTGCCATGTATGTACACTGAGAACACCGTCAATGATATGATAATTAATATTGTTGGAAGACTACCAATCAAACCAACATAATAACTTTGATTTATTGTGTATTGGGAACTTCCTAATAGAGTTACATGATTTTAACTAGTTGACAGTAAAGATACATAGTAAAAGGCTCTAGCACCAATCAAAAACTGAATGTATAATTTTTGGAATGATGGGTATTCGAATAAGAACAAAACTGAGAATGATGAAGATGGTTGAGAATAAGATGTATAGAGCCTGTTACAAGGACTTTGTTTGGAAAATGAGTGATACCTGATATAATAAGATTAACATGTATAATATATGAATAAAAAAACTTGTTCTACATAATTTTATTTTATTCCAATAAATTCTCCCAATAAAGCACCTAGTAAACTAAAAATCCAACTGTCATAATTCATCCAAGAAAAAAACTGTTGAAAATAAATACAGAACTTTCTCCGGAATGTCCGCAGTGTCTTATAGGTGAATATCACTTGTTGGAAGGTGCATTAGCATTACGTCTTGTGTATACTGATGAAGTCGAAGAGTTGAGTTTCCTCATGGTATCTAGAAGTTCCTTCAGGTGTTTATCCCATCATTTTCTATCTTCACTCACATGTACAAACAAAAATAAAAATTCAGGCACATTGAATCAATTTTGTGACTTTTTCCAGACATCTTAAAGAAAACTCAAGTTTGCAGTGGGTCTTTACTGTGCCAGTAGCCACTAAATTGATAAGGAAGATTATGTTTCTCCACAACATAAAGACTTCTTCTGCAATCAAATTGCTTTTGTATAGTTTCAGTCTGTCTAATGGGTAATATTAAGTTTTTATCTAGTAGTGGTTGCCCTCAAAAGTACTTAATCACCAACAGATTTTTGTTTTCGCCAAAAAGATTATTGTGATTACTGTAAAAACTTCAAATGTTTATCTCCACAGCAAGTTACAATGACAAGAGCCAAGGAGTTTACAAGACTACATACTCTTTGATACAAGAGCGAGATGTGAAATGAGATGGAAGGATGGGAAACATCACGCGGGAAAATTTAAAATACATACAAAAACAAAACTCAAAATTACGAAAAAAAAATATTTTTGTTTTCGAAGGTTTTCTTTCTTAGTTTATATACAAAATGACTTTCTAACAACAAATTTACAAATTATGTATTTTATTAAGCCGCTAAATAATGTTTTTCAAAGGAAAACTTGCGATGTTGACGCCGGAGGGGTCGCCTACTTCAAAAGCGTGATAATCAATTTCCATAGAGTCGGAAAATCCTTACATGGTACCAATTGTTTCATAAGAAAAAAAGATTACGCATGAGATCGTTCATTCTTTCAAGCTTCGACTTAGACGGCCTGTCACGTGACGTGTCATGGCAGGCCAAAGTGAGATTTAATCAAATTTTGTCTTATGCTTCGTATGCTTCAAGATCTTTGAGAGCTTTGGGAACCCAAATTATATTTTTCTGACTTCTTATAGATTTCTTATATCCATATTTAAGATCCCCGACGTCATTCATTCTTATATTTTTCTCACTAGTTCGCAAACAATGCGTCCCCATGGTACCAATTGAATCAGCTTCCTTCCGTCAGCATCAAAATCAACGCGTCAAATTCACGCAAGAACGGTGGTAGCCTCCGTCTTATTACGACTCATATAAATCATGACATTACGATACCTATTTTTATTTTATTATCCATACTATTTAATATTATAAATGCGAAAGTAACTCTGTCCGTCTGTCTTGTTCGTCTTTTACGCCTAAATTACTAAACCGATTTTGATGAAATTTGGTACGTACAGAGATAGATTAGAGCCTGGAAAAGGACATAGACTACATTTTATATCCCACAGTTGGGCACGATATAACGTGTAGTCCACGCGGGGAGCCGCGGGCGGAAAGCTAGTGATTCTATAGATGTAATGTGTCCATTATAAAATGAAATTACGATGTAGTTATTTTATTAATGATTCTAATGTAATAATGTGTCCATTATAAACTAATGTGAGAAGCTTAGAAATATTATTAGAAGATAAATACTGAGTAAGTTACTAACGTGTCGGAAATAACTTCCTCGGCGATTTCTAGTTTCCGTTTCCTGAAAATAAGTATATTTTAGATAAAAAGAAAACATGAAAAAGACATTACGACATAAAAGATCAACAATTAGGTACTTTACAAGGATCGAACTCGGAAGCGTTTCTTAGGAGTCTATAACAGATTTTCCTGAGCCAACGTGACTATCACGACGTTGTCAAAAACATGAACCTGTATTAGGTATCTAATACCAAATAGTAAAAAATAATATAATCTTTAAATAAAATGATTTTTAATTCAACCAAATGTTTAGCGTTTGCTCTGTGTGAATTTGTTTTTTTGCGTTTTACTGGTTTATTTCGGTTCCCCATTATTTATTTTTACATTTTTTACAATGTCAAAATAATCACAAATCAAAAACAAACTTAAATCTACTAATAAAATTTACCACTAATATTTACACTTGTACTTTAATAAAAAAAATAAGTAAACGATATAATGTTTAATTACAAGTATACAAAACTGGGTTGAAAAATGGTTGAAAACCACGAATTACGTAATGTCAAAACGAACCGCAAACGCGCGACACATCCGTCTCTCAACAGGCGCCGCCGGCAATGCGGACAGTGTCGATACTGTCGATACACGAAGTTTACGCAAGCACTCATAGACTATGAAAGTGTGCGTGCGTAGAAATATGTTCGAAAGTTAGAAAAATGAGATTTATGGAAAGGTAACAGCTTAAATCGAAAAATGCGTTAAGTACTTATCGAGAGTGTTCAATTACGAACATTTTGATAGCAAATTCAAGTTCCTGTGTGCATTTTACTGTCGTTTTTACTGCTTAAAAGATATACATTATATTGGGTATTTAGAGGTGACTTTGTGAGCTTTTTCTATCGAACCAAAAGTGCTGAATCATGTTTTCAGCAAGAATCTTATCTAGTTTATGTCCTGAATATTACCGTAGTATTTTTTTTCTTCGATTTAATGCAGTGCGTCATGCTTATCTACGCATCATAAAATCGTAATTTAGGTGGTGTAGTCGCCTTAAGAACAAATAAATAAAATAAAATAACATATAATAACAAATTTTATCCATTTTATCTTATGGAGTTTTCTATGCCTTAAGGTGGCACTTCACTTGGCGTTGCGTGTTTGCGTATTTTCTGTATTTGGCCAAATACTACCATGTGTGGAGGATTTATTTGTCTGTATTGTATTTGCCATATTTGCACAAATATGACAAACACACAAATAGGCAAATACGCCGATCCGTTCGCTTGTCGGTCTTTTGTCACACATCAAAGGACGCAATATGATTATTAGACCATTTTAGACCTTATTTGCCTGTGTTATTTGCTGTTGACATTCCAAGTGAAGACGTCGTGTTTGTGCTATTTAGACTGCGTACAAATATTTGGACAAATACAGCAAATACACGCAACGCCAAGTGAAGTGCCACCTTTACTATAGACCCATTTATGAGTAGATCACTTTGTGCACTAGAGCACAAAATGCGATTTTGGATTTTGAATGCAGTCTGCTCTAGAACACAAAAATCGATTTTGTGCAGCCTATAAAGCTGCACAAATAAGCACTTTCCGAGCATGAGTAGTGAAAAAAACAATAACCCTCAGAAAGTATGTGAAACGCGGCGTCGTCATATGAGCTATATTTTACCCTGCTTCCCCATCAGGGATTATAGGCGTGAGTGTATAGTATAGATAGATAGATATACTTGACCTATTAACCAAATAATAACAATTAGCACCCAAGAAAACAAATTACTTAACAGATAGGTTCTGATACTGAGAATAAAATATACCTACTTAAGGAACACCTAACGATTCGTCTTATTGAGGGTTAATAAAAGACTTTCAACTTTATACTCTTTAACTTATTCTATCGAAGGTGCAAGTCAAATACTTTTAAGGTACTAGGAAAATGAATAAGGATTTCAAAAAAGTACGAGTTTCGTAGATTTTGGATTTAATAAGTATATATTATAGAACATAAGCCACAAAACTCCTGTCGTATCTATCTGTTTAGAATAACAAAAAGCACTCAATATTTTTGAAACAATTAAATACCGTAATAAAGTTGATTAAGTTATTGAAAAAATTGCTAAACATTAGCAATACCTAAAACCAAGTTTTCATTGTTGTTTTGTGGATGAAAATTACATTGTAGGTACCCGGCCGCCATTTATCCGAGACAATGGGGCAGACAACGGTTTTTTCTCAAAAAACAATGGGCAGACGACTGAATTTTTAAATTGGGTCATTTTTGTACCTAGGGTCATATTATGAGCTGCTACACTTCTACAGATGGCACGTTTAAAAAAAAACATTAGATTGAGAAAAAAAAGTTAGTCACTTTAGCCCCGTAGTTGCTTTCGCCCCGTGTGATTTTATGGATGAAATTTTACAATAATATAACCTATATACATCAGAATAACACATAGGCTCCATAATTTTCAAAAATTCCCACGGGAACGAAGTCCAGGACGAAGAGATAGTACTCATATAGTAGAAATTATTCTATTCGTTGACAATTTGAGAATTACTCTTAAAGTTTTAATAGTTCAATTTTTAACCCCCGACAAAAAAGAATTTTGTGTGTCTTTTGTGTGTTTCTGTGAGTTTATTTGTGGCATCGTAGCTTCTATGCGATTAGACCCATTTGCATGCAGTTTTTTTTTGTTTGAAAGCTGACGTAATCGAGATGGTTTTTAACTATATTTTATCAAAATAATTTTAGTTGTTCAAATAAGCCAAAAGACAAATAAAACATCCGTTTTTTACATAAGTATTTGCCCCAACCGGGAATCGAACCCAGGTCCCGTGCCGTTGATTAAGAGGCAACTTCACTACCACTCCACCAAACCGGAAGGCAAAGGAAGTGATCTAAATACAATAAATAATATTTTGCTCTGTTATTACAAATTCTTATTATTTTTTAATTTTTTAATTATGGTT
This sequence comes from Aproaerema taeniolella, assembly GCA_949987775.1. Lineage (NCBI taxonomy): Eukaryota > Metazoa > Arthropoda > Insecta > Lepidoptera > Gelechiidae > Aproaerema > Aproaerema taeniolella. Next base: position 18,110,479 of record OX465244.1, on the reverse strand, counting down.
TGTCAAACTTGTAATAACAGTGTTAAAAGCTTAATAAATAAATAAATTTAAAAAAAATTGATCGCACTGAGCGCGCGCCGAATGTGTGCGTGTTCTCGCAAGTTTGTGTGGGGCCGGCAACGATGACATCGAGACAGCATAAAAATCTTCAAAAACCCAAATCGCGCACGTTCCAAACTGAGACGCTAGTCTTAAGAGGAGCGTCTCAGTTTGGACTAGCGTCTCAGTTGTTTTTCATGCTGTCTCGATGTCGACCACCCACCTCAGACTTGTGCGAATGGGGCAATTGCAGCTTTCCGGCGAAATGCCGAGTTTTATTTCCAAAATTATGAGTTTAAGCGTCAATTAATTCCTACCCCATAAACTTAAAAAAATCGTAAGTTTTTGGTCTCTATGGATTCGTTAGCGTATAAACGAGGTTCATGCGTTTTGTTTTTTCCAAAATTGTTCTTAGTTTTTCAACAGTCACCTCTTAAATGTTGAGAATTTTTTTGGCGAAAAATGCTAACTTTTAGTCTCAAATATCTTTTCGTTTACTAAAAATATCACAAAAATCAAAACGTACGGACCTAGTTTTTGCTGTTCCTGATACTATACCAAAACTTCCCAGGGATCCGTTGACGTTTAGGGGATGGAATCCATTGACGCCGTTTGTATGGGAAAAAAACACTGAGACGATCCTCTTAATATCATCATATTATGCTTATTTTAATTTACCTAACTGCCAGTGAGCTCTTTAAGAAAAGTTTTTATCAAGCAAATCGGTAAGCAACCCAATGGAATGACGGATTGATTGACAGATTTGTGTCAGTCTTTCTGTTGTTATATTGCACTCTAGTTTTGTACAAATATAGTGCAAGAAATCTACAGTCGGCTAGTATGGCGAAAGTGAAATAAATTGCAATAGCAGCAATTCTTTTTTTTATTGATAGATTAAATTCCCGGCTATCATTTAATGTAAGAATCCAACTAAAAAAGATACAACATTACATTTATTTTTATGAGTTAAGTTTTGATATTTTTTGTAAATTTGTACAAAAATGTTAATAAATAACTTTCTGCACTATTAATCTGATATCATCCAGTTGTTTGAAAGTAAATAGATATCCAACAATATTTATGATTGATTATGCTATTTTTATTAACTTCAATGTTGTGATTTTAAAATAATAAGTAACTGTTGCAGTAAAAAATGTAATAGGCAAATTTTTTTATAGTATGGCTTGAACGATGTTGATAACTCAATTATTTTGAAAATCCAACTAGAAACGTAAAAAAAAAATGATTTTTGCTATTTCTGTAGTCATTTTGCGGACAAAATAGAAATAGCGATAATTTTGGGTAGACTTTGTAATTTATGTTTTAAATAATTACGATAATTTCAAAATCCAACAATTTTTTTACATTTACCATTTTATTTCCAAAAATATAAATTGTAAGAGTTGCGCGGGTGGCGGAAGGGTGCGCGGGCAGCGGGCGCGCCATCCTGTCAATCTTATGGATGCTTCCGTAATTTAGAACGTAGTGATTTATTCGCCACGTATTGTTTTCGTAAAGTACTAAATGTCGGTTTTTCGTGTGTTAGATCCTTACTTCCTTACTAATATCATAGATGCGAAAGTAACTCTGTCTGTCTGTCTGTCTCTCTGTCCGTCTTTCACGCCTAAACTACTGAACCGATTTTGATGAAATTTGGTACAGAGATAGATTAGAACCTGGGAAAGGACATAGGCTACATTTTACCCCATAGTTGGGTACGATATAATCTGTAGTCCACGCGGGCGGAGCCGCTGGTGGAAAGCTAGTTTAATATAAAGTGAAAGTTGTTTATTAATATAAATCAGAAAGTGACAGTTAAAGTGGAAGTTGTTTATTAATATAAGGGTAAGGCCGCCAAAATTGTCAAATGTAACACAACAGATTTTGTGTTATCGTTACACAAATGTAACCCAAAAGTAACACATTTTTTGGGTAAAGCGTGTTTCATATTGATAGTTAAAATAATTACATAAATATAAGCATTATAAAATTGTACCGACTGCAGTGATTGTTAAGGGAGAAGTTAGTAATAAATAAAACAGTATTTTTTTTAGGGTTAACAACGGTGAGTAGAAGTTGCTTAGAATGTTTTTGGGCGTGCTGCTGAGATGTTGACGGCGCATTTTCTTTTTTTTGCGATCCTTTTTCAATTTTCTCCTTATTATTCTTTCGTAGTTTTTAACTTTGTGGGTGCCTGCTGCATTTAACATATTTAAGCTCACACGCAAATTAATATTAGGTACCTACTTTTAACAATTCATTCTTATAATCATTATGAATGCTGTTTTATAGGACTATTATTATTATATATACCTACTTTATTGCACAAAAAAATAGGACATCACAGAAACATAAAAACACGGAAAAATGCACAATAGGCAGCCTTATTGCTAAACAGCAATTTTTTCAAGGCAACCGGAGAAGAGAAATCAAGAAGAGAAAGAAAGTAGCGGGTGCAGCAGTATTAAATAAACTACATGACAATAAGTAAATACTTATACCTAAAATAAAATAAAATAACATTTAAATACAAATACAACACAAATATACAAAAAATAAAATAAATATACATACTATTATGGACAAAAATGGAAAACTAAAACGAGATACATAATATATGGACTATTGTGTTACATAACTATTGTGTTTGCCAAGGCGAGAGAAGCTGGCAAAAGTAAGCAGTGGAGATATGTATGGACCCGGGGAGGCCGCGTGTATGCCCGGCAACAAAGTGAAACGAAAGTGTATCGTATTCGCACTGAACTTGATATCAACAAGGTTTTTGGCGTGACCCCGGTTTCCTAGATCGGTATTTCCCCGTTTCACCCTTTTTTGTACTGTTTCTTATAGCCTACTGTCTGTTGTGTGTTAAAACTCTCTGTGTACATAATTGTTCAAGCTGTAGTGCGATGACAAACAACTACGTAACATTAAAACCTGTTAAGAATTCTACTGCTGTGTATATAGTACAGACTATGTGTTGCAATCATATACCCTATCTATACAATAATTACATTCACTACCCTACAAATACATCAATCACACACTCCTCACATATCTATCTCACAAATTCAATTGTTCTCGCTATCTACTTACCTTACTCTTCTCCAAATTACACATCCAATCATTTGCCACTTTCACACAGCTTGTCACTGGTCGCTGTTGAATATAATTTATTTACACTCATTTACCAGGTGTTTATGTTTATATCACGTAAACACATAAGACCTTTTTCAAACATACTTATACCGTTTCGATACGGGCGCTAAGTGTAAACATATAAAAATTGGTTTGCTAAACCCGGGTTCACTCTGTAATAAACACGATGAGTTGGCTGTTGCAGTGGCAAAGCACGACGTCGACATACTGTGTATTAATGAGACTTGGTTGTCGGAGGGACAGGAGGGCTGCGCCCCTGTGTTACCCGGCTATCAGCTGCGGCATATACCGCGCGAGCGGAGCTCGTCAGGCCGTGCGCGCGGCGGACATACTCTTTGGCTTTGGCAGTTGGCAGTGACATACTCTTTGGCTTCTATATGAGGCGAGGAGGGCTCCCGATACGCGTGTGCGCACACCCCGCCGCCCCGCCGGTCGAACAGATGTGGGTGCGCCTGTCCTGCGCGGGAATAAGGTTTATTATAGGTACGGCATATCGTCCGGAATGGGTTAGCGCTGATACATTTTTTGACGCACTTACAGAATCGTTGTGTTCTCTTTCCTCGCAGGCTAATTACGTGATATTGGTGGGAGATTTTAACATTGATGTGCGAGTGGATGGACATGCAGTTAAAGTTAATAGCTTCCTCAAAACAATGAATTTAAAGCAGTATGTTGATCAACCAACTCACTTTACGGATCACAGTGCGAGATTAATCGATCTTTTTTGTAGCAATGCTCCGATAACAAACACAGTTGTTGATTTTATCCCAACGCTCAGCCGTCACGCATTTGTCACTGGCGAATTAACTGTAAAAAAATGCAAACCGCCTAAACGTCATATTACTTTTCGCGCACTTAGAAATATAGACCAACATAGTTTTAAACATGACGTTTCCGAGGTGGAGTGGGGAAAATTATTATTAATTTCAGATGTTAATCAGATGGTCACAAGTTTTAATAGTTCTATTTTGCAGTTGTTTAACCAATATGCACCGGAAAAGAGTGTAGTGGCTAGAGAAAATTGTTCTCCCTGGATCACTTTCACAATAAAGGAGATGATGCGGCTTAGGGATGACTCCCATGTCATTGCTCGTGACTCCGGGTTGGAAAGGGATAGATTGTTCTATAAGGAGCTCAAAAGCTGTGTTAGTAAGGCATTGTATTACGAAAAAAAAGCGTATTTCAACCAGTACATAAATAAGAACATAAACAGCCCCAGAGCCCTATGGAATAGCTTAAACCGTACAGTCAATGTGTCGAACAAAAGTCGTGATCAGGAGCTACCTTCTCACTTGCGTGACCCTGACAAAATAAATTTACATTTTCTGTCCGTTCCTGGAAACTCTGAGGTTCTTCCCTCGCTTCTGACCCACTTTAAGCAGAATAGATATGGAGGAGAGTCTCTTTTTTGTCTCAAACCGGTAGACGAAGCTTGCATTGTGAAGGTTATTCAATCCCTGAAGTCGAATGCTGTGGGAGCTGATGGTATATCTCTGGACATGTTATTGCTGACGCTTCCGGATGGCCTTAGTGCAGTCACATCTATAGTTAACCGTTCGCTCACAACCAGTACATTCCCCGAGGCCTGGAAATCAGCTGTAGTTACGCCTCTGCCAAAGAAGCAAGATGTTGTAGACTTTAAAGACCTACGCCCAATCAGCATTCTGCCGTGCATTTCCAAAATAATCGAAAGAGTGGTTCACATGCAGCTAAGTCATTACCTGGAGGAAAACAACATCTTGCCTATTCTACAGTCAGGTTTCAGGAAATCTCACAGTACCGTTACAGCACTGCTAGATATTACTGATAATATTATTTCGGCGATGGACAGGGGTATGGGGACCGTAATGGTACTTTTGGACTATTCTAGAGCCTTTGACGCTATAAATGTCCAACTGCTACTCGCCAAAATGACTTATTACGGTTTCAGTGCCTCTGCTGTCGCTTGGTTTTCTAGCTATCTCGTTGGCAGATCGCAGAGGGTGAAGCTGGTTAGTAGTGACGGAAAACACCTATTTTCAGACAAATCGGAGGTTTCCAGAGGTGTCCCGCAGGGTTCGATTTTGGGTCCTTTGCTTTTCATCCTTTATACAGCAGATATATGCTCTGTTATTAAGCACTGCCAATATCACGTATACGCCGACGATACTCAACTCTACCTTTCATTCGACCCCAAGGATACAAGCACAGCTGTGAAAAATATAAATACGGATCTAGAAAACATCGCAGCTTGGTCGGAATCCAACACACTAGTATTGAATCCAAAAAAAACTAAATTCATTGTATTCGGAGCTCCAAATCAGCTGGAATCAATACTAGCACAAAGCCCAGCTGTGTCTGTAATGGGTGAGCAGGTAGAACGAGTTTCAGAAGCAAGAAACCTAGGAGTGTTAATGGACGAGGGTCTTCGCTTCGAAGGTTACGTTCTCGAGATAGCGAAAACCTGCTTTTACAGGCTTAAAATTTTATATAGAATCCGTGACTTCCTCAGTGTAGACCTTCGTATTCGACTATGCGACGCACTTATTTTATCAAAATTGAGCTACGCGGATATTTTGTATGGGCCACGGCTGTTGGCTCGCACTGATCGCGTGGTGCAGCGCGTGCAAAACGCGTGTGCCCGTTTTTGTTTTAAAATTCCCCCACGCACGCATGTGACACCCTATTTCAACGCTGCCGGTATACTCAAGATGCCTTTGCGTAGAGAGCACCATCTGGCTACTCTTTTGTTTGGTGTGATAAAAACCGGACGTCCAAAGTACCTGTACGAGAAGTTGCAGTGGCGAAATTCCACTCAAGCATGCCGTTTGGCAAGTTGGCAGCTCTCCATGCCAAAGCATCGCACGGCGGCTTTTCGTGGAGGTTACAAATATACAGCCACAAAATGTTGGAATAACCTACCCCCTCCCTTTCGTGAACTAAAATCAATACACTCTTTTAAGATCCAACTCAAGAAGCATTTAATAAGTTGTCAAAAACTACTTGCTGTAGGTTATTCCAACATACCTAAAGGAGTAGTCCAGACTATTTATTTATTTATCTCTTATATTTATCTATCATCCTTGTCACACTGTCACCAACATACACACATATCTACAAGCACACACACACATACACACATTTATTTATCTTTTGTATTTATCAGTCATCCTTGTCACACTGTCACCAACAAACACACATACTTACAAACACACATACACACAAACAAAAAACACACACACACACACCACACATACACATACATAACACATTAGGTAGTAGATTACTCTTGTCCGTCGGCTATGTACACACGCGCACCAAGGGTACGGCTGAAAACCAGCGTTGGGGCCTCGGCTTCAACACTTGCTGAGCTGTATCCTATTTGACATCGCACTACAGCACAATTATACATTGTTTTGTCGTCTCCTGTATGTGTTCTTGTCCTGTGTTTTATATTGTATGTTATTTTATTTTCTTTGTGTTGTAGTGTTTTGTGTCAAATAAATGTCTTAAATGTCTTGAATCTTGAATCTTTTCTATAACATAAAATAAACTCAAGTGTAACACAAATGCAACCAAAAAGCAAATTTTAAGCTATAGCTCGGTTATTTTCTATTATCGGTTGCTAGTAATTAGAGTCCAAACGAAACTGGTTTTTCGGCCGAAATCGAAACCGAATATGGCCGTGGCTTCAGTTTCGGCCGAACCAGAAACTCATGTACCTAGTCAAGTACAAAATTCCTTAAAGTACTGAAATTTGGTGCATTTTATCTATCAAAACTTATAACCTCTAAATAATGTTTGCGCCGGGCAATAACGCACTGACTAAGTTGTGTTGCTACAGAGTTATCCGAACGGCGCACGATATGTCCCGGACAGGGCCGCCAGCGTCCGCCAAAGCGTTGCCGCGAGAAACGAAGTTAGGCAAGCGTGTACGACAACTTCCGAAGTCATTTTCGGTTTCGGCAAAAGTTTCGGCCAATTTTGGCCGAATCCGAATTTGCCGCCGAAACTTGATTTTTGGCCAAAACTCGGCCGAAACCGAACTTTCGGTCGGACACTATAAGTAGTTGCTTTATAGCAAATGGCTATAGCTTTCACTCGCACGCGCTTCCGCTCGAAGCCAGTCGCCGCCGCTCGAACATTTCCGCGCCTCACGCCGCGCCGCGCCGCTCCGCAAGACGCTTCGCGCCAATGTCGTAGCATGCTAGTAGGAGCCTCATACATTTATTTTTGATGTCACCGCAGACGCAAGGCGCAGGTCGCTCGAGCGGCTATGTTGTGGCTAAGGGTTACGAATAAGACTTCCATTCAAATTTACGAAATATATCTACCGCAAGATACTATAAAAAAAAACGGAAAGAAGCCTCTTCCTTCCAGGCTTTTTGGTGTTATTCACTTCTTCCAGGCACTTTTAAACTTCTTGAGCTTTTCATTGAACGATTTAATTATGAATTTTAACTCTTACATACATGGTCACAAAAATCTTAATACTGTGATCTAGTATTTGTGCACCTTCTGCCTAAGAGACATCTAGCGGCATTTTAGGGCAAACTTTTGACTTAAGATAAACAGTACCTTATAATATGATCTCTGAATACAATTGAATTTTAGCGATAGTTATCATACCTAGTTAGGTCCCGGCCCAGCTACTGCCTTGGTGGTAGTCGTCTAGTCGAGTAAGAGGCCCTTCGACCTCGACTTAAATTCCCAATTCTCTACATTTCCGATTAAACCAAAAAAATAGCGTTTCTTACTATTTAGATAGGTACAGTAGCGTTCTTTAATGGAGTCATAGTTAAACTACTTAGCGCGTTGTAATAGGGACTATGTTCCTATGAACATAGTTCAAACGATTTCTCACGCACACAAGCTTGTAGCCTCCTCTAAGAACATTATATTGCTTAGCGACATCTATTGGCTCCTCGGTGAAGTTTTTGTAGGACGCATTCACCCGACATTGCACTGTCCTCCACTTACCGCTGCTGTTGAGTCATATCAAACAATCGGTAATGTAAACATGACGTAGTGTATCTTTATTTTGTCAATCTTACTAGCGTTATGTATGGTCCAGCGGATAAGCACTGTCCTAGCAGGGAGAAAAGGTTCACGGGTTCTAATCCCAGCCGAGTAATTTCTTTTTGTTTATTAAAGCATTAACAACTATTTTCACACATAATATTACATTAATAATAATAATGTTACATTATTGTATCAGTGATAAAGTATTTGAATAAAACAAATATGAAATTCGACTAGGTAATTTTATTTCCTACTAACAAAATCATATTTTTTTTCTGCAACTTGATCACTTACAGTTTTATTAAGGTTATAGCTTAAGAATTCGTTTTCGTGAAGAAAAGAGTATTGAAGCTAAACCTCAACAAAAATTAATATTCAACTTGCACTACAAGGCAGTAGATATACATATAGTTTATAATAACAAAATAATAAGTTATAGATAAATATCACAATTTTACACATAACAATATTTAATTAAACTTGTTAAGCCTTAGAATCGATGAACTCCATTTATCTTCCGTGTGAATCCATTATTTTCATACATTTGCACCACACGCTGATTCATTGATAACTCGCGATCATCCACTGGGCGGCCGAGATTACACGTTACCCTCATTCCGTAATGATTCACCCATCCTTCACTAAAACCAAAATAACAAGATTAATATAATAAGGAACAAAAACTATGCACCACTAATAAAATGCATTACAATAGTTAAGCTTATCATTTAGATGATAAGTTTACGTTTTCAAAATAAATTATAAATTTAAAAACAGTGTTAATATTAAGTAAACATTAGAATACTCACTGTAAGACCTGTCTCATTAGCAATTTGGGATATATTATATCCTATATTGTGCAGCGCAACAATACACTGCCTCTCCTGCAAACTTATTATGTATTTGTATGCATGTCGAAATAAGAAATCACAGTAAACTGCCGATACGGTAAGAATACACGAGCACCTTCGCTTATGAGCTAGCAATGACAAACAGGTTGCTCATGAACACCGAACCGAATGAATCTAAACTAACTTCATTGCATTCAATTTTTGTATGGTATGGTCTATGACTATAAAAATGTTTGAAACCAAAACATATCTAACAAAACTTCGTAGCTATTAGGCAACAGTTGGGCTCGAACCCGCGCCTTGCTACAGCAGGCAGACAGTGTTTCCGCTGCGCCACCAAGGCTTATGCTTTGGCTCGTGAAATTATGCTTGTTATCAGAGCAACAAGCGTAGTGAGGTATGCCGTATACGTCATTTGTGTCCATGTGTGAGTACACGAGCGGCCGCAAGCGATTTGTTTTCTGCGTTTTGTATTGACTATGCCTCCATATATGAACGTGATAGTACTTAACTAGCTATGGGACGAGTAGACGCTTCTAGTGTTTTTTATCTAATTGTATGTTTTCAATTTTTTAACATATCAGTAAGACATTAGTAGTGCTTTTTTTATAAAATGCACACTCAAACATTTCATACAAAAACAACGCTACTAGTATAGATGTGACCGGAAATGTGTGAGATCTAGGAATTGTATACAATTCCTAGGAAATGTATAAAATATTGTTTCAAAGATTTTTAATTACACACGCAAATTCCGAAATTGCCCTAGGAAACGTATGCAACTAATGTTTTGTAAATAAAATGATTAATGCAACTTAACCTAACCTGAATAAGCGACATGGATTTCTCTTGACCGTATTAAAGATTTGCTCACTGAAATGGTCACATTTCATGAAATGTTTCCCTGTTTATTTACCACATCATGAAGTACTTCAGCTGAGCGGAAATGTGACAACCGCTTAACGTAACCACAGTTGTTTCTGGCACTTTGCCGGCCGCTACCGCGGCACGCTCGCTTTGCTCGCTCAGCTCGTGCGTTAGGGGTCGCAGTTCTCCTTTTTTTACCTGGGGGAATGCCCACACATACTTCTTCGCCACAGGGGCGGTGGGAGGGTTATCGGACTCAAACCAACTAAAACTCCAATTCGTATGTACCATACCACAGGGGAAGACACTCTTTCGGATATGTCTCGCCGTCAACCATGGAGTAAGCTCCGGTCAACAGCGAGATATCTCCCTCCTCGCGCGTACCAATTGCGCTTGGCACGCACGCCACCCTCATCGAGCAGCACTCTCGTGCCGCTCGCCTCCCCCTCGCTTGTCCACGTCACTCTCTGCTCATCAGAGAGATGCTCCCCTCTGCGCGGAACGGTCTAACCAAAGCGGTCCCGTTCCGCGCTAGTGTCAGGTTATTTGCCATAGATTATAAGAATTCCGTAGAAAAGTTATTTTCTGATGCCCAGGGTGCACCGTTCCAGACGTAATGCCCTTCCCCCGAGCGAATTGAAGAGGAAAAGCGATAGGCAGGGCGCTCTTGTCACAGTTTCGTCTATCGCAATGGAACAAAGAAGTCGAATGACTTATAAACAGACAAAATCAAACATTTCACACATTTCCGGGTGATTTTAGGAATTGTATACAATGACGGATTTCATACATTTCTTTAACATAGACGTAAAGTAGAAATTTATAACGAAAAAAAGAAAAAGAATAACTAGCGAGAAAATGGAAAGGGATCGCAAAAAAAAGAAAATGCACGCCCAAAAACATTCCAAGCAACTTCTACTCACCGTTGTTAACCCTAAAAAAATGCTGTTTTATTTATTACTAACTTCCCCCTTAACAATCACTGCAGTCGGTACAATTAATGAAACACGCTTTACCCAAAAAAATTGTCACTTTTGGGTTACATATTTTGTGTAACGAAACCGTAAAATCTGTTGTGTTACATTTGACAATTTTGGCAACCTTAACCTTAATATAAGGGTAAAGTAGGTAAACAAAAAATCAAATCAAATGAGCCCAAACTCAAAGGGTTTAATAGTAACCATTGAAGAGTTCCACCATCTGTCTCCTCGTGTCATTATCAGATCAGCTCGATGGAACCAAATTATTGTATTGTCATCAATATTACATATATCTGTAACATTTCAAGTCATCGCGGCTGCCAGGCTGGGCCACGCCACGCGCCATCAATCTATTTTAGACCGTAACACTGCTACACTACGCTCAGTTTGGAATGGGCGATTAAGATTTAAAAAAAAACTTGAATTTTTTCACGAAAAGTGTTGGATTTTGGTAATATTGCCTTTTCAACCGACTTCAAAAAAGGAGGAGGTTCTCAATTCGACTGTTTTTTTTTTGTATATTTGTTACGCGATTACTCCGGCAATTATAAACCGATTTGAATAATTCTTTATTTGTTCGAAAGAGTATACTCCTGAAGAGGTCCCATATAAATTTTATCAAAAATGATTCAGCGCTTTAAAAAAAAAAACAACAAAAACAAAAAATACTACAAACTAGAACATCATCTAAATAAATGAATGACATTTGTAGTTATCTGCTAATAAGCATTGTAGTCCACAAAAAATACTAGATATCTACTTTGAGCGAACTGTAAGGATTGAAGTCGGTGACTCATACGTTTTTAACGTGGAAAATTATATTCAGCATTGTTAGAGAAGTCTACCATTTTTTATACCTATTACATTTTTGCCAAGCGGTAATAGCTATATTTTATAAAAATGTACAAAAGTTAAACAAATTTATTTGGATTTTCATACGTATGCAATCATAAACTGTATCCAAATCGGTGATTAACCAGTTCAGCTAATTATTATTTTTTTCGCATGAACCATTAATCCTAATCAATTAAACTTAAAAATTTTTGACAAACTAAAATAAGGGTAATGTTTTTTGGTTGGATTCTGTTACTTTTATATTTCTTACTGGTACCTCTATCATGAAAACTGTTCACTTAGTTATTACTATTTTTGCTGAAAATTCTAGGTCTTTATTCGCATTTTTCTTTTTTGAGGTATTTCGATGTTTTAGTTGGATTCGTAAATATAGTCATTTTAAATAGGATGAAAGGCTTAAATACAAAAATACAGCCTATTGCGAATTAATGTTTTGCGAAACCGTAGTTTTACTGGGGTAAAATGTTTTTAAACCCAGGATTTCAGGTTTACACTTTTTTGCAACATTTTTTGTACAGATATTTAAAATCTTCAAGTTGATGACATTCTATTAAAGGTCTTGTTTCAAGAAATATCTTACTTTCTACATCTAGCTTTTTTAGTGCAACTTAAACATAAAAATCACAGAGAATTATTATTTAATTTTGTACTACAACTTCCACAACTTTTCACAATACCCTCGAGCTGAGCTAAATGTTTCTGCAGATGCATGATTGTTGCGTCTTTTTGTTTCAACTGCATTTTTAATGTTGTGATAGAGTCTTCCAATGCTCCATACACTGCTTGGACTTCTGGTTGGTAACTGAAGACTTGTGGAGGCTCATTTAAGCAGAAGAACTCACGAACAACGGGATGATTGGGAAGCTTATTCAGAATAGCATTTACAAAGTTTTGTAGTCCGCGGACACGGTCTTCTAAAAATGCAGGCTCAAAGTTGTCTCTGAACCACCTTTTACCAGGCAGTGGCAGAATCACATTTGGTTGCTCAGCTTTTATTCTAGAATAGAGTCTAACAAAGTCTGTGTAGCGACGAAACACAAGCCACGATTGGTCCCGCTTGTCATCCTCCACCTTTAGCTTGAAGATTGTGAACCTTGCTCGTTCTTCCATCACCTCATAACCAACTATTGGAATTTGCAATGATTCGAATTTCTTTATCTCTTCTTTGTGTAGACTTAAGTCTATATTGCTTATACTATTTTGTACTGATCTTAATGAATGGTTGAAATCGTTAGGCCTGTAGTTTTCATTGATATTCCCCATGCTTTTGTGCAAACCCCTGGACATTTGTTTCCTCGGTGCTTCCAGGATTTCATTGTCTGACGCAGCGGAATCATTGTGCTGTACTTTGTAGTATTCGCTGAACTTTGAGATTGTGTCAACTGGTGTACCGTTTTCACTGGAACTTGATGATACTTCATTATTCATGACATCTCGTCGAGTGTTCTCAATTCCCTTGTTTTGTCGTTTTAAGGCCATATTTTGTACTGTATCCATTTGTTGTAAGTCTGAAAATAAAGTAGCAGAAGTGTCACTTACGACTTTCTATTTAAAAGAACAAGAAACACACTATGCAACAATATAGACAACAATAGTAGTAATAAAATAAGTCTGGACACTCAATTCTGTTAGAAATTATTGAATCACTAATTCAACTAACGTTATTTATAAACAAATACTGTTTATGCCATTTCTATGTATGTTACAACAATATCAACAAGGAATACTTACTGTACGTACGACTAAATCATCATTAAACTATACAACAGCGTAAAACATATCTTTAACTTAGTAGCTTTGAACACTATTTAGACAACATAACAATAGGTCACGAAGTAAAATAGATACTAAATTACCCAATCTCAGTCTATAGCGCACCGATATTTGAGCCTATAATATAAAATGACTCAATACTTGGGGTTTATGGCTATCAGAGCACTTCTAGTACCAGAAGTTGAAATATTAGTGAGCACTGAGCAGTATGTTATAGTTATTCGTGTAAATTAATTACAGTGTATATAACAATAAACGTTGAAAAAATTTGTATGAATCAACAATAAAATAACACCACAGACTAGGTAGATGATACTGACGTATAATAACACCGACGACGACGACGAGGCTATTTTTACGCCGCAGCTATTTCTACAGAAGTTTTTTTTTTAATTTTTTGTAGGCAAAGAAGTTTAAAAACATACAGCCTACTTTTTTTTTAAACTATAGGCAAATGACTTTGACCATACAGCCACAATCATTGTTATTGTTTTTTGGCAAAGGAGTGTTCAATCATACAGCTTAGATTTATTTTGATTTTTTTAACACCTGACGAAAAAGAAGAGTGTTGTAAGATTAACGTGAAATCTGTGTCTGTCTGTAGCATCTTATCTCCTCAACGAATATAATATTATAAAGAGAGACTATTTGATCGTTTTTTTGTCCCAAATAAACTCTGTCAACAACCTAATGTAATTATAAAACTCTTTTATTTTGACTGTATTTAAATTCACCTTAAACAGAAGGAAGTATAACGAATTTGAGCTCAATCGTAATCGACTCCAATGTCTAGAAAAGACTCCGAGATAGTTGATTTATTAAGCATACTTTAAGTTGGACCTTTTGAACCTCTGTCAAAGACCAAGTCTGAGCACCATAGGAGAGAACGGGAAGAATGCACATGTCCATGAGCTTTCGCTTTAGAGTAAGAGGAAGTTCTCCTTTCATGAGATGTTTCATGGCCCAGTAGCTTTTCCAGGCATTTCCTGTACGTCTTTCGACTTCCATGTTCTGTCTCGCCTGGAAAGAAACTATCTGGCCAAGGTATAAATACTCCTGGACATATGACATTCTTTCCCCAATCACATCCACCCGGTGTTCGGTGGTGTTGGTCATCAGCTTGGTCTTTGACATATTCATCTTTAATCCAACTTCTAGGCTCACGGAACTTAAACTATGTAACATCTCCTCTAATCCGGCTGCTGTTGGAGAAAACAAGACGACATCGTCGGCAAATCGAAGGTTTGTAAGCCTTGCGTCACGAACGATGATGCCCCTATCCCTCCAATCAGGCGCCAATTTTTTAAATATCTCTTCTAAAACGCTATTGAATAGCTTTGGGGATAGGGGGTCGCCCTGTTTCACGCCCCGTTCAATAGGAAAAATGCTACCTGAAATTTGGAATTTAATAGATGCAGTACTATTGCGATAAATGTTTCGGATAAGATGAATGTATAGTGGTTCGATGTCCAGACTTTGCAGAGCTCTAAAAATAGATTCGTGAGAGACGCTATCGAAAGCTTTCGAATAGTCTACAACGGGAGATGGTATTCCTGATATTTTTCGATTATTTGGTTTGGTTACAAAAATACAAAAATCCGTTACAAATTCAAAAGTTCTGTAGAAATAGATTTTTTTTTTAATATTTATGTCCTGGTTACAGAGACCTTTAAGCCAAAACTTATTTAGTTTACATCACATCACAACTTTTAGAGTTTTTCAAAAGTATTTTTAATAAATTTGTAAAGCGGAATATAGCACTTTTCCACTTTGAGTAAATCAGACAATTGGCGGGAGGAATTATTTATGTAGTCTGTTATTTCCTTTGAGTATGTAGTATTTGGTTATTTCACTCGCTAGAATCAGTCTTTGGATGGAATATGCCGGACACGAAAAAAGTAAATGATCAACGTCACACACTGCGGCTTCACATTTATCACATGTGCTGCTTGTATTGATCTTCAATCTGTATAGGTGTGCTGGTGTGGTGGCATGTCCAAATCTTAGCCGATTTATGGTTGAAATAAAGTCTCGACTGGCCACTTCAAGCTTCCAGTACCAGGGCTTTGATGGTAAGTTCTGTTGAATACTGCCATACCATTTTCCTTTTCCATTCACGTCTTGATCTGTCTTCCATAAATTCTTCCAGAGCTCTTTAATATCTTCAGTTATAGATGAATAACGGTCAGTAAACGGAATTTGTAGGGCAGAACTAACATCTAAAGAATTAATTCCCTGAAATGCAGTCCTGTCAGCTATTTCATTGCCAGTGATTCCTTTATGTGAAGGTATCCACATAAAGGATACATCAATACCTTTTTGCTGATACCCAAAGAGCATTTCTTTTATTTTAAAAACTAAATAATTACTTTTGAAGTGCTGTTTACTATTTACAAGGGATTGAATTAGACTTAAAGAGTCTGTAAGAATTAAAAAGTATTTACAAAAATATACATTTCTAATGCATTTAATAGCTTCTAAGACTGCATACGCCTCTGCCGTGAATATGCTACAGTAAGAAGGCAAAAGAAAGCTTTGAGCAAACTTAGTTTGTGGGTTATAGACAGCACTATGGAGATGCAATTCTGTTTTGCTACCATCTGTGTAAAGTCTATAGTACTCTCCATAATTTTGTAAAAATATTAAATACTCTATATTGTTACTAACTTTGTGATCTATTATTTGTACAGAATTTATTAGGCTTTCATATGAGGCAGTGTAACATGGCCAGAGTGCGTTTTTATAAATATTATTGAAATTATTTTTTACTTTCAGAAATATCTGACATAATGGAGGAAAATTACCAGATAAAAGACTACTTCCTGAAGTTAATGGAGAATTATACTGTAGCGAATGAGGTAAAATCCTTTTGATGACATTTTGATTGTTAGAGGCTATTAATTTAGAAGAAAATCTTTCTGCCAGATATAAGCGTCTAAGACAAAGTGGAGGAATATGTGCTTCAACTTCCATTGCTCGAATGGGGGTTGAACACATAGCTCCTAAAATGATTCTCAAAGCCTTGTTTTGAACTATGTCTAATTTATGTACATGACTACTATCTACATAAGCTAAGCAGCTATAATCAAAATGGCTTCTGACAATGGCCTTGAAGAGCAGAGTCAGTACCTTCGCATCAGCGCCCCAGGACACGCCCGCCAAACATCGCATAATATTCAATCCCTTCAACGAATTTTGTACAATACGTTTAATATGGGATTCAAATGATAATTTATTGTCTATTACAACACCTAGAAATTTGTGTTCATTTACTGTTCTTATAGTTTCTTGATTATATATTACATTTAAGTTGGAGCTATCTTTGCTAAAAATCATTGTGCTACTCTTACTTGCATTGACATTTAAATGTAAAAAGTTTGAATAGAATGCATCCAGTTGACTTAGAGAATTATTTAAATTGATTATAGCTGTATCTAAATTCTTATTTACACTGTACAAGACTATGTCATCTGCAAATTGTAAAATATTTACATTTTCAGTATCAACATATTTACATATTTCACATGTGTATAAATTATACAGTAGAGGGGACAGTGTCGCTCCCTGCATTGTACCTTTAGATGCAGTCCGGGGTCCATATATAATGTTATTATGTATAACATACAAAATTCTATCTATAAGAAAGTTATAGATCCATTTGCAAAGGAAGCCAGGTATACCTAGGCCTGATAAAACTTTAACTAAAATTGAAGGTTGTACATTGTCAAATGCACCTTGAATGTCTAAAAAGGCACACACAATTGACTCCTTATTTTTGGCATATTTCAGGTCAGCAATGAGGGAGACAAAACTATCTGTACAGCTTCTACCTCTACGGAATTCATATTGAAAATGTGGAATTATATTATTGGCTTCAACATGCCAGTCAAGTCTGACTTTAATCATGTTTTCAAAAATTTTGCCTAAACAAGAAGATAAAGAAATGGGTCGATACGAATTTGGATCATCTGGAGGTTTATTTGGCTTAAGAACTGGGATTACACATTGAGTTTTCCATGACTCTGGAATAATTTGTTGAAGCCAAAGAGTATTAAGAATTTCAAGAAAGACTCTTTGAGCATTTGAGTCTAAGTTCTTAATTAAAATGTAGGGAAAATCATCTAAACCTGGAGTAGTGTTCCTACGAGATTGTAAACTACTTTTGAATTCTTGAAAAGAAAAAGGTTTAAGAAGAAATTGTGTATTGGAATCATCATTATGAAGGGTAAAAAAATAATCTAAGTTCTCAATTTCCATGCCCACAACTGATAACTTATCTAAGAAAGGGCTAACAAATTCATTGCAAAGTGATTTATTCTTCTGTTTGATACCCTTGAACATTTTAATATAGTTCCAGATTTTGCTTATTGGTGTAGTTCTATTGAAGGTATCACAGAGACCCTTCCATCTGAAATAACTAGTCAAAACCTTTGAATAATAGGTTTTATGTAACAAAAATTAGAGATACATTTTCGAATGACTGACATTAACAGACAATAAAGACAATGTCTATTTTCTTTATCTTTCTTCAATAGAAAGAAGTTCACATCATTCATTCGTAGTCCTTTAAAGATGCAGGTGGTCTTCGAACCCGTTCTGATCTTCTAAGTGGGACCGGACTCTGATTAGCATAACCCATCGGTTGCGTCACGATCGGCGATGGCTCTTCAACAGAAGACTCTCTGTGTTGTTCAGGCGTATGTGCTCTTGACGATGACCCTGCCTCTTCACCAGATATGTGTCCAGACTCACTTTCTTCAGTTGAGTCATCTCGTATCAGATCCGGAGCTTGAGTTTCTTGTAAATGTAATATTTCGCCGTTGCCATCGATAGGCGCAAGATGCCGATTTGATACGGTGGTCTCGCGTCCGTCTGGATATCTTACAAGTGAGTAGTCTGGGTTAGAATGAAGCAATTCAACTTCTTCGACCACGGGTTGATATTTATTTGCTCTGTTGAAACGACGGAGCAAGACTTGTCCCGAATTACTCAGCCATGAAGGAATAGAATCGCCATTTGATGATCTTCTGGAATGTTTAAACATTCTTTCATGAGGAGAACAGTTTGTAGCTGTACATAGCAGTGATCGGATGGAGTGCAAAGCTTGAGGAAGAACCTTCTCCCATTGAGAAACAGGCAAGCCTTTCGTTTTAAGTGCTAGTTCTATGGTCTTCAATAAGGTCGAATTGAGCTTCTCTACTTAACCACGCGGATTATAAGCTGTAGTACTGCTAGTAGCTATACCTCTACAATTTAAGAATTGCTTCACCTCAGCTGCAAGAAAAGATGCACCTCTGTCAGAGTGCACATACGAAGGCATACCAAAAATCATAAAAAGATTATTTAAGTTCTTTATGACAGTAGCAGCACTAACATCAGAACAGGGAAAAGCGAATGGGAACCGAGAATATTCATCGATCACAGTAAGTATGTATCTATTATTCGTTTCAGATGGTACTGGTCCCTTAAAATCTATACTTAGGCGTTCAAATGGAGCAATCGCTTTTATAAGTTTTGGAGCTGGTGTCTGATTCCTAAAAAATCTAGGCTTGATCTCAGCACAAATACGACAGGTGTTTGTCATATTTCGTACTTCATCAATGGAGTATGGGAGATTTTTAGACCTTATCCAATGAAACATCCTGGTTATTCCTGGATGACATAAAGCCTCGTGAAGTGAATGTAACTTTGCCAAACGATTTTCTACCGACGCACAAACTCTAGAGAGCGCATCTGCTCCAAGATTTTCTTTACCGGGTCTATATATGATTTCATATGTATAAGGAGCCAATTCTAATCTCCATCTGAGAATCTTTTCATTTTTTATTTTACTGCTGTGTTTTCGATCAAACATAAATGCTACTGAACGTTGATCGGTAAGTAACTTAAAGTGACGACCAATCAGAAAGTGTCTCCATTTCTTAAGTGATTCTACAATGGCAATATGCTTCCTTTTCGATAGAGGAATGCTTTTGTTCAGAGTGATTGAGAGTCCGAGAAAAGAAAGCTACTGGTCTTGAATTCTGGGAGAGAATAGCTGCTATAGAATGTTGAGAAGCATCAGTTTCTACCAAAAACGGTACATTGAAATCTATTGCAGTGACAGATGACTTAGCAATTTCATTTTTTAATTTTTCAAAGATTTCAATAAGGGTCCTTGTCAAAGGAAACGTTTTTATCTGAGCTAAATCATGGATTTTTTCTGAAAAATTAGGTATCCACTTAGAGTAGTGAGCAAAAAGACCTAAAGCTCTTTTCATTGATTGTAGATCACCTGGAGCGGGAAGATTCAAAAGAGAGTGTAAACGTTCCTGGTCTGGTTTAATAGTGTGATTCTCTATTGTGTAACCTAGTATATTTATAGTCTTTTGTTCAAATTTTGACTTTTCTCTGTTAATTGTAAGATTGTACTTATCAGCAGCTTTGAGAAATTTTTGTTAGTTAAGATCATGTTCTTGTTTGGAATTGCCACAAACAGTGATATCGTCTAGATAAGCGAAAGTGCCTTGTAAAAGTTCCTGTCTAATCACCCAGTCAATTGTTCTTTGAAAGGCAGAAACACCATTGGTAACACCAAACGGAATTCTCTTAAATTGATACAAGTTTCCTGAAGCTTCGAAAGCCGTGAAACGTTTTTCCTCAGATAAAATGGGAACTTGGTGATACGCACTTTTCAAATCAATAGCGCTAAATATAGAGTATTTTGATACTTCAGCGACCATGTCCTCAATATTAGGGAGTGGATAGGCATCGAGTTCCGTGTATCTATTAATAGTTTGGGAATAATCAATAACGAGTCGCTTTTTGTGATGTTCTGTCTGAGAAATGAGCACTTGAGCTCGCCATGGAGATTTGCTTTCTTCTATTATACCATCAGATATTAGTTTCTGAACTTCAGAATTGATAAATTCCTTATCTTCAAAAGAGAATTTCCGTGATTTGATAGCGATAGGCTTACAGTCAACTGTGACATTACTAAAGAGTGGCACTGGCGGAACAGTTGCTTCAGCTACGCTACATACTTTTAGCGTTTCTTTAGGTCCACCAAATTGAAATTCTAAAGTAGAATGCTTTTCTAAGATGTCGTGACCAACTATTATATCCGCGCGAAGATTTTTGACGATAAGCAGATTGATATTCTCATATTTATTTTTGCCGATGACAATATTTTGACAAGTTTGGCCTTCAACGTAAGATGTGTGATTGGAGGATGCCATAGATATGATTTGTTGACAAGGTCTCCTTTTTAAGCCACATAAGTTTGCGAAAGCTTCATTAATAAAACTTACTGAGCTTCCAGTGTCAATTAATGCTTCGACTCTAATACCTTTAATGTAAGCAGGCAATAACGCTTTCCGAAGGGAAGCAGGAGACGCAGCTACTATACAGGCGCTAAAATCCTCTTGAACCTCGACAGGAGCGGCATAGTTCTTGCTACGACATACGTTAGCAAAGTGTCCTACTTTGCTGCAAATCCGACATGTAGCTTTGTTTGCTGGACAGTTTACTCTTGCGTGTACTTTACCTCCACAAAAGAAACATTTTCTTCCTCGTGGGTAGCGGGTTATAGCAGCTGCAATATCTTCTTCATGTTCGCTTGTAGAGAAGGAAGCTGGATTGAAATTCGTGATACTAGAAGTTTTAGATTGTGATGGTTGGCATATGGCATTAACAGACGCAGTGTTGTAGTCTCGAGCATTAGTTTCAGCCATTTCTAGAGCTTGAGCTTGGCTGTATGCTTCATCCAGTGACATAGATAAGTTTTCTAGTAGCCGTTGTCTGATTTTAGTCGAATTTATTCCAGCGATGAAGGAATCGCGTATGTTATCATTGCGATTCGTCTCGGCATCGACACTTTTAAAATCGCAATCTTTAGATAATTGTTTCAAAGCTTGCATATACATATCTATTGTCTCCTCTGCTCGCTGCGTGCGCGTAGTAAGCATGTGTCTAGCATAAATAATATTTCGGGGCTTGACATACAATTTGTCGAGTATGGCCATTGCAGCGCTGTAGGTGTTACACTCACTTACGTATGCGTATACGGTTGGAGATATGTGATTCACAAGAAGCTGATACTTTAGCTCATCAGATAGTAGCGGAGATGAATCAGTTTTCGTTTTTACTGACCTTTGAGCATCTATAAAGTTATCGAAAGTCTTTTTCCAATGCTGCCATTTCTTTGACGCAGTTGTTGTCGAGGGATCTTCGTCAAAGCGTTCTGGTCGTAGATATTTTTCCATAGTTTAAATATTTTACAATATTTTGTTACATAAATTGAAATAACTAGACAAAACCTTTGAATAATAGGTTTTATGTAACAAAAATTAGAGATACATTTTCGAATGACTGACATTAACAGACAATAAAGACAATATCTATTTTCTTTATCTTTCTTCAATAGAAAGAAGTTCACATCACCATCCATTTCTCTTTTCATCAGCTATAGTTCTCTTTTTCATTGCATCTAAACGTTTGTAAGAGTAATAATTCTGTAAGTTAGGGTTAGATCTGTAAAATTTTAAGGCATTATAAGAGGCTATAACAGCCTGCTCACATTTTTGATTCCACCATGGGGCTGGAGGTTTACTTACAAAACCATTAGTTCTAACAAATTTCGGAACACATTCCAGTTTTAGACTATTAAGCCGTTCACAAAAGCTATCAGTAAAGCTATGACTGTAAAGGATTTTCCTCACTCACAACTAAGTCACAAAAATAATTTTTAGATAGTTGATTGAATCTATTCCAATCAGCTTTTTTATACAAAAAATTTTCTGTTGGAGGATTAACTAGACAGATCTACAGCTAATGTAATATCTGTGACTGTAGGGAAATGATAACTACCCATAGTATCATCATGAACTGTCCAGGTACAAAGAGGCGCTATTATAGCGCTTGAAAAAGAGACGTCAATGGCGGATGGGTTAGTATTAGGATAATGTGTAGTAGTAAAAGTTCCGTCATTTAAAATACATAAATCTAATTCATCAATTATATCGTTTATCTGCTGTCCACGTCCTTTAGTGGACAAGCATCCAAAAGCAATATGGTGTGCATTAAAATCACCAGCCACAAATATGGGTTTAGGGAGGTCTGCAATTATGTTACGCAATCTACGTATTCTTATATGACCACTTGATGGAGGACAGTAAACACAAAGTAAAGTTAAGTCACCACATTCTGTAGACAGAGATATAGCTATTGTTTGAATATCCTCATAAAAACTTGTTTGTAAAAATTTATATTTAAGATATGGTTTGATAAGAATTCCAACACCACCATGTTCATTCTTCGCATTTTTAAAATAAAAATTGTAACCAGAAACATGGAAAGCTTGGTTGTCTTTCAACCATGTTTCATTTAATAAACATATATCAATATTTTGTTTTTGCAAAAAATCAATTAACAGAGGTTTTTTACTTCGTACACTTTGTACGTTGAATTGTGCTATACGTAGTTGTGAGTGTGTGTTAGGAGGAATATCCATTATGATAGATTTTTAAAAAGTAATTCTTTGATGAACTTTGTAGTGATTGGCGTGTCATCATTCTTATTACCCAGCTCCACTAAAGTTTGGACTATGGCCATTGTGAAATCATTATTGTTCACCAACAGAGACCTAAGGTCTTCCATCTTCAGTGCAGCTGGTTTATTTACAATTTGTACAGGGGTAGGTTTATTTACAGAGGGTTTATTTACAATGTTTACAGGGGATTTATTTACAATATTTACAAAAGAGTTGGTCTTTTTGGGCTTGGTGTTGTTAATAGGCAGAGCAGGGAATTCAGAGTCATATTTTGTGTTAGTAACAGAAGCATAAGTAATTTTATTTTTCTTTTCTTCAATTTTCTTCATTTTTATAGGGCAAGATTTTGAAATTGCTAAATGGGGACCACTGCAGTTTGCACAGCAAAGGTCATTAGGTCTGTCGCAAGATTTGTAGAAATGGTCACCTCCGCAACAGCTGCACCGCTGTCTGCCATTACATTACATACTTTAGCCGAGTGATTAAATTTTAGACATCGGTAGCACTGTTGCAGGGGTGGTACGTAGTCAAAAACTCTATAAGAGAATAAATCATATTGTACAGTTTCAGGTAGAGAATTTGATAAAAATGTAATACTGACTGTTTGCAATGGAAGTCGTTCTTGATTATTAACTTTTTTTGTGAATCTCCTGACTGCAATTATTTCAAAATGGGAAGACAGCTTTAAAAACAATTCCTTGTTGGAGATATTGGTTGGGACAAAACGAATAATCCCAGTCTTTTCAATTTGAGCCGCCGGTATAAAAGCCTTCATATTGTGTTTTTTTAGGAATGCATTGTTGTTTATAAAATTATTTGCCGTAATAAACTGTTTGAAGACGACTGCGATTTTATTTGCATTAACTCTATGTATTGCCACCACACCTTTAATTTCATTACTAAAAATGTGATTTAAGTAAATTGGGCTCTTATTTCCCAATTTGTCCTGTCCTTCGCTCTGCACAAAAACTTTAAATTCAGATTGTAGTGAATTTTCAGGATACAGTCTTTTATATTCTGGTTTGTAATAAGGAAGATATTCCTCACCGCCATTATGTCCATCGCGAGTAAGTATCACTCTCACCGTCATTGTTCAGCGTCCGTTTTCGCTTTTCGGGGTTGGGGGCAGCGCCCCCACCCCCTTCATCACCATCCATTTTCACGAAACTATACTAAAAGTGCTTTTATTTACAAAATATTCACAAATAATAATGAAAAAATTAAATTTTAAAGTTGAGGAAAAATATTTCGTCTAATCCGTTCAAATTCCCGCCAAGCGTAGAAATAGAATAAACATTTTTTTTTTTTTTTTTAATTTATTAAAGTTTTGGCAACATGGCCATCAGCTTAAAAGCAAACATAAAATCAAGAAATAACTTATGCTAGAAAAAAAACTCAACATAAAACAAAGAAACTTAACTAAAAATAATCCTAAAAAATTTACAAAGGTCCAAACGTATTATTAACAAAGTAAAAAATGACATGGTACAAATTTTCCTGGACATCTGTTGGGAAATCCTTTGATTTGAGAATATCTTTACATGAACAAATGAATAGCAAACGCTGTAAATTAAATAACGGGCAATCAAAAAATAAATGTTGTAATGTACACGGCTCAAATAAACAATATTTACACGCAGAGTTATTAATTAAATTTAACCTGTGAAGGTGTGCCGGAAATCTGCAATGACCAATACGTAATCTACTTAATGATGTTATGAATTCTCGACCTAAATAATTGTGCCCCTTTTCGAACCAAGCTACTGTGGAAGGTCTTGGCTGAATTTCAGCCAACCATTGACCTTTCACAGCTCTGGAACTACTAAGGGAAAATGACCATCGTTGTAACATGATATTTTTTAAAAATAAAAACAAATCGGAGTAAGGAATATTAAAATTACAAAATTCAGCATTCTCTGTTAGCTTGGCAAGGGAATCCACTATTTCATTACCCAAAATTCCAGAATGTCCAGGAACCCAACAGAATTCAACATAAATATTAATATGCAATAAATCAAAAATACAACTTCTCAAAACATAAATTAAGTAATTAAAATTAGCACAAATTTTTGGTTAGATAAAGATTGTAGAGCGCTCATTGAATCTGATAAAATAATGAATTTTTTACAATTAAAATTATTATTCTTAATGTAAAATAGCGCATATATCAGAGCTAACACCTCCGCTGAGAAAATTGAGAAATAATTGTTACACTTATAAACTTTACCAAATTTAGCAATAGCATCATAAAAAGCAAACGAAGTTCTGTCTTGAGTTTTGGAACCATCGGTATATATCCTTCCAAAACCATTTTTAGAATTAATAAACTCCAAAAAATCAAATTTTGTTTTAAAGCGCGTGAGATTGACAGGGATATGAAATATTAGGCTATGAAAATCATGACTTAAGCAAGGTAAGTTATGGGACCAATATATGATATCCTGGAATTGAAAATTTAAATAAGCAATAGAGCTACTCAATGTGGAGGTAATGGGTAAAGGAGATGTATTAAAATTCGGTATAGAATAATTTTCCAAATATATGCTCACGACTACATTATCACGACTAACCAGTTGCAAGCTAAATCGATCAATAATGTAACTTCTCCTAACAAATAAAGGAACTACACCTACTTCGACTTCAAGGGAGTTTATGGGAGAAGACATCATCGCACCCGATATAATGCGCAAAGCCTTGTTTTGTATGACATCCAATTTCCTTAATAAATGGTTATCAGCGTCAGAATAATACATACACCCATAATCAAAGTGACTACGGATCGTAGTAATGTATAAGGTTTTCAAAACTTTCGGGTCTGATCCCCAACGAAGACCAGCTAAAGACCTCAAAATATTTAATCCAAGTTCAGTTCTTTTAACAATGCCTTCAATATGAGCTTTCCAACTTAATTCAGAATCCAAAATTAGCCCCAAATATCTTTCAGAATTCTGAAAAGGTAACAAAATGTTTTCATAATATATTTTTGGAATGAAAGTGGAGTTTCTAACAAATAACATGACTGAACTTTTAGAAGTGTTAACTTCTAGCTTTAGATGGTTCTTAAGAAGATTACTTAACATTAATAAGCAGGCATTCATATCACATTGTCCTTGAACAGGATTCTCACACTCTAAATAAATGACGAGATCGTCTGCATAAAAAGAATATTTAACAGAGTTAGGTATCTGACGCATAAAGTCTACAAGACTTAGAATAAAAATTAAGGGAGAGAGAACTGAACCTTGAGGTGTGCCTTTGTATGAATATCTAGGTCCATAAAGCTTGTTTTTAAATTTTACTGATAGACTACGACCATTAAGAAAGTTAAATAACCATTTTAACACAGGACCTGGTAAACCTAAGTTAGATAAACTTTTAAATAAATATTCATGATCAATATTATCAAAAGCACCCTTGATGTCTAGAAAACAGCCAAGGTGCCCCTGTTTCTAAAAAAAATATTTTTTATATCACCAATTAAACAACCTAAATTAAACATGGTACTCTTACCTTTACGGAAACCAAACTGAAACTCAGATAAAAGTAGATTTTTTTCAACAAACCATTCAAGACGATTTTTTAACATAGTTTCAAAGCATTTAGCAAAGCACGAAGTTAAAGAAATAGGTCTATATGCACCTACACTAGTAGCGTCTTTATGAGGTTTAAGAATAGGAACCACATATTGCAATTTCCAATCAGGAGGAACGTGTCCTTTCCTCCATAAGTCATTAAAAATAGTTAATAATGTGTTTTTAGCGCCAATTGGTAAAGATTGTATGACTTTATATGGAATAAAGTCTGGCCCTGGTGAAGTATTCTTCTTATGACGTAGAGCAGAATCCAGTTCATGTAATTGGAAGGGGTCTGATAACCATGAGGCAGATGAAGAACCTTCATTTACAAACAAGGACTGTAAAATAATAGACAGATTAGAATTATTGGATAATGAACTCGAAGCAATTTTGTCTAAGAATAAATTTACATTACCAATATCATCAAAAAAGTGAGAATTAGTATGGGTTTTTAATTTTGAGAATTTATATTTTCTAATGAAATCCCAAATTATTTTAGTAGAAGTCAAACGATTAAAAGATGAACAAAGATTGACCCAGCTTAAAAGTTTTTGTTCAGATAGTACCCTTTTTTTCTTTGCATCAAACTGTTTATATAAAATGTAATTTTCTAAATTAGGATAAGACTTAGGTCGGCGTGTCGGAAAAGGGGCAGCCCACGTTGTATGGCTGCCCCTTTTGCGACACTCTAACCGAAGTTGAAAAAGAGAAGAGAAGAAGACGAAGAAGAAAAAGTATCATCAGAGATTGAAAACCTTTCAGAAATGGAAGAAGAATATCTGGAGGAAGAATTTCTTAGCGGTAATACCCATGTCTGAGCTTTCCCCACATGTGTGGGCGTTAGACAATAGACATTGAGCCAGGCAGCAAAGTTGTCACTACGATATAGTAGGGGTCAACAACGCCGCCCTGGACGGGTTATAAATACCAGCCATTTGCTGTTTACTTGACCCGCTATTTATACATATAATATGGCCGCACAGAGCTATTCACTAGCCAGTTGCCGTGCAAGAGCTGATGACCAGCCATGCACACCAACATAGGTACTCTTATGGTGCCGATAATAAAGTTGTTTCTCTCATTTCATGCATTCATGCCGACATTGTCAACCAGCCGTGCATCATGCACATGGCCTATTCCCATCGCGGAATATCACATTAATCGCAACCTCAGATGCCTTATTTTATGCAAATAACAATAACAAACAAACATTCTGATCGCCAGTTTAGATATTTTTACTAAACAGAAATTTGAGATAATTTCACCAGAAGAAAGGTTATGTTTATCGTATCATAGACTGCATATTAGGCCGACTAACATTGTTTATTGTTTCCAGCCACGTTAGAAGAGGAAAATGAGTCAATAAAAGAAGAGAAATTCAGTCCTACTCAAGGGTCTGTCTGTAGGAGTTCTATCTCGGTAAGGTGTATTCATAAAAGGAAGCTTGTAGCCCTGCACCCAATACAAAACAATTGGATCATTGTTGACAATGTTATACCAGGCATTAAAATGATACCTTAATCTCCCAACTAATGGTGTCTCTGCTGAAGATGTCGCTGTTGTGTTCTCGGAGGCGTTGATTTGCGGGTTTGTTGCGCTGCATACCTGGTCTTCTTTTGAACTGCACTCCTGCTTGCTGGTTGTGGTTCGGCTTGTCTGGACGGTCTGTACTGTCGCCCGCCAATGCTTTTCTGCCTCTATGGCGGGCCCCGTGAGTTTAAAGGTTTGTAAGACTGAAACTTAACTTTAAGGTCTTGTCCAGCTCTTGCTACTGCTTTGGCAGTTTTGATTCCTTCCGATAAGTTTTTACCAAATAGGAATTCTTGTGGTTCCCTTAACAACAATGAATTTTTGAGTTTTTTGTTCACTTTGTCTAGGATAAGGGATCTTCTAGTTTTATTTTCTTTGTGGACCCACTCGCACATTAGTCTCACCGAGTCACTAATTTTTTCAATCACATTTTTATCAAATTTCTTAATATTTTCTGAGAGGAGTCCACCCAGGCAAGAGATAGAGGCTGCAATTATCAATTGCTTCTCATATAATGCCTTGTCCCTTTTCACTGCTGGTTCAGGTAGAGCAGCTTCAACCTCTGGGTTCAACTTCGGTGTAATAAATCCTGTAATCAATGTAATCAATCAATCTTTTGGTGTAATCAATGTAATCAATCAATCTTTCTGTATCCCCTTAGATAAAATAACATTCCAGCGGTTTGCCAACTCTGTATGAATTTTTTCTCCAATATCTGGAGCTTTCCCATCTTCTTTTCCAAGTAATCATTTTATTTCTTCGTCTCATCTCTTCTTCATCAGGAATAATGATTAGCAAGTCCTCTTTTTGAACCTTACTTACTTTTTGAAAAAATTTTTTTCGGAACTCGCAAAATTTCTCTAAGTGTTTGGAAAAAGACAGCAAAATTTTCGCCTGCTTGGGTAGTCTTAGGGGCAAAAGACTTTTTTTTTTTTTTTTTTCATATTCTTGACCCTGGGGCGTACACTGACACATTCCAGGCACAAAAAGTTGGAAAACTCAAAAAAAAATTTTTCTCAAAATTTTTCTAAGTCTTTTCTCCATACATTTGGGGTGACTTTGACAGCCCATATCTCGGTTCCAGTGCGTCGGACGCCAAACATGACTAGGATCATTTTTGACCCTAAGACCAAGACCTACACGCTCCAGGTATAAAAAGTTCGAAAACTCGAAAAAAAATGGTTGCCTGTAAAGTCGGTTTTACGGGCGAAGATTTTACGTGACATCGTCTTTTTCTCGGTAGAATATTTATTGATATGAATATAATTAAATTGCACAATAGGAACAAGGAACTCACACTAGATGAAACTGCGCGCGGCAGACCGATCATAGTTGAGTGGGAGAGAGACGCAAGGCATTCGGCGGGCCTCTCTCTCGTTCGGTGACTCATCGTAACGTTACCGAGCGTTACACTTTTTCATAAGTGACTCCCAGCCGCAACCTAATTTAAGACGTTGTCACGTCAAAATATTTTCCGAATTTGGCAAAATTTTTCTAAGTCCTACAAACTTCGACCCCCTATAAAAAATTTATTTTTCAGTCTTTTTTTTTTTTTATAATTTTTCTTTGCGTTTCATAAGTGCCCCTATCCCTACACCCCAACTCTGAATTCCTATCCACTCAAAAAGAGGTAAAGAGACTATTGAATATTGTTGCTATAGAGTTATGTGAACCTGTGAATGACCAATTTATATCTAGTACTTCTAATAAAAAAAAAAACCTAATGGTGATTATCGCTTCATATTAAATTTTAAGAATTTGAATAAGTTTATAATATACTGAACACTTTAAACTCGAGGATATGCGAACTGCACTCAAGTTAATATCTCCATCGTGTTACTTAGCAAAAATAGATTTAAAAGATTTTATGATAACCATTCACGAAAGTGATAAAAAATACCTAAGATTTCAATTTAACGGAAATTTGTACCAATTTAAAGTCTTTCCCTTTGGACTCAGCTCTGCCCCTTATCCTTTTAACAAACTGATGAGACCTATATAGTGAAACAACTGAGAAAAGAAGGATTTCTCTCAGTGAATTATTTAGATATTATTTGCTTCTGGGTCACTCATTAACTCATTGTCAAAATAATGTACAACGCACAGCTAATCTTTTAGAAGGATTAGGCTTCATCCTAAACAAGGAAAAGTGAATTTCAGAACTCTCCCAGACTTGTAATTTTCTTGGATTTACACTTAACTCTATAGAAATGACAGTGGAACTCCCAGAAAGAAAAAGGGAAACTATTATAAAATCTGTTAAGAGATTATTGATGTCTACCTACACCATATTCTATCCGGTTTTTAGCTAAGACCATAGGGATTTTAGTGTCTTCTTGCCCAGCAATTCCTTATGGACTTCTATACACCAAACAATTACAGAGGCATTCACCCCTCCATCTTGTACAGCAGATTTAGAATAGTGGAAAAATCAAGTATTAGTTCAGACAAGTTGTCCAATAAGACAAAATAATTTTTACATGGAATTGTTTAAAAATAATTTTGGCAAATGGGAGATGGAATAGTGAAGAGGCTCAACTTCATATTAATGTAAAAGAGCTATTGGCTGCCTTTTTTGGGCTTAAGTGTTTAATGTCAGAAACAAGGAAATCCTATTGAGAATTGATAATACGACAGCAATAGCATATGTAAACAGGATGGGGGGGGGGGTCCAATTCCCTCTATTACATTCTATAGTAAAAGATATTTGGCAGTGGTGTGAGGGGCGAGGCTTATGGATATATGCTTCTTATATAAGTTCAAAAGACAATGATGAAGCAGATTATGAATCAAGGGTACACAAAAATGAAACTGAATGTATGTTGTCGAATAAAGCTTATGATCTTATTGTAAACAATTTAGGTGTACCAGAGTTTGATTTATTTGCATCCAGACATAATTTTAAATGTAAAAAATATGTTTCATGACATATAGATCCTGGGGCCTGGAAGGTAGATGCGTTCACAGTCAGTTGGTCTAGTTTCTTTTTCTATGCCTTTCCCCCGTTCTGTATGATTTTAAAATGTTTAAGGAAAATCATAAACGATAAACCAACAGGCATATTAGTGGTGCCATATTGGGAAGGCCAACCATGGTTTCCATTTTTCAATGAGTTGTTAATTTCAAAATTAATATCATTAAAACCAGAAAAATGTTTACTCTTGTCAGACTTAGGAGCACCTCATCCGCTACAGCAAGATCTTCAACTTGCTGCAGGGATACTATCAGGAAAGCGTTTATAAGAGAAGGAATGCCTAAAGAAAGTTCAGATATTATGTTAGCTTCAATTACAGATAGTACAGTCAAGAGCAGGTCACGCTTTACACTACCAGTTTAAGCTGAGCTCTGATTTATACCGCGCGCCATACAATGCAGGGCCGGTCCAAAGTACAAAGTGTCAAGCTTGACGTGCTCTTGAGTGTACCATCAAACAATACAATTCAGGTATATCAAAATGGTTAATCTTTTGTAATAAGGCTAATGTTAATTTATATGAATCATCAATAACACAATTTATAGATTTTCTGACAAAAATGTATAAGAATGGGGTATCATATGGAACCCTAAATTCCATAAAATCTAGTGTAGGACTTCTGATTGGTAATCATATACTTAACTAATCAAGAAACTGTAAAACGATTTATGTGAGGGGTTAAAAAATTAAAACCACTAAGACCAAAATATTGGGAAACATGGAATGTATCTAAAGTTTTCACTTATTTAGCTTTATTAAGTAACGATTCTCACATTTTAGAAATAGGCAAAAAGACAATTACTCTGCTAGCTTTGGTTATCGGTCATAGAATACAGACTCTTTCGTTAATAAAATTGACCAATATTATTATTGATGAAGAAATAATTGTAATTAAAATTCCAGACGCTATTAACACATCTGCACCTGGAAAATATCAAACTCTTCTGGAAATACCTTTTTTCCAAGCACAACCTAACATCTGTCCAGCAAGAACATTGTGCTTATACATAAATAAGACTAAGTGTATTCGTGGGAATATAGACTATCTTTTCTTAACATCCAAACCCCCTTATAAAAGAGCATCAAGCTCTACATTAAGTAGATGGATAAAAGATTCATTACAACAGAGTGGTATAGACATACTTAAATATTCTGCCCATAGCACCAGGCATGCGGCCACCTCAACAGCCTTGAAAGGCGGTTTGGACGTTGATACTATTAGAAGAACTACAGGATGGACAAGCAATTCTCTTACTTTTGCCCGTTTCTATAATAGACCAATCATAAATTATGATAATAAATTTGCTGCCACTGTGGCAAATCTGAATGATTCTTAGAGACTATTAAATTTGTTAATTTTAAATAATAAGGTTTGTCTTGATACAAATAAAACACAATTTCTAATAATTCTTTAATTTACTTTAAACATCCTACATAGTTATCATGGAAGGATGATGTCTGAAATATAATTATGCGATCAAACAAACTTACCTGTAAGTGATGTTCGATCATAATTATATGAAAGAACATCATCCTTCCATGATCAACCCTCCCAAATGATTTTACAGAGCCCAACCCTTCATTGCAGACAGAATTTAGAAATCGTGTGAACTAACAAATTTAAATACTGGCGGGCTTTGAACTAAATGACGTATAGCGAGATGACAGATACGGTGTTACTATGGGTTAGCATAGAGATTGTGGTACTCTCAGTTCTCGTTTTAAAATAAACGTTAAAACTGTAAAATATCGTGATGATGGCTAGTACGTAGGACGACTACTACATAGTTATCATGGAAGGATGATGTTCTTTCATATAATTATGATCGAACATCACTTACAGGTAAGTTTGTTTGATCATATAATTTTAGCCTGCTGAACCACTTGGCTGCAAATGTCATTCCACCAAATCAAAGCCATAGTTCTCTATGTAGTCTGTGATCAAAGCTTTACGTTTTCTAGTATGGCAACTTATTACCTTTTTAGGAAACGTTAGCCAAAAGGACTAGCTTCCAGGCCAGAAAATAATTATTAAAAAAAAAAAATTATTAGGAAACGTTACTAAAATGTCACATAGAAAAAAGCGCGGGAAACTTCGGTTCGTCCGGTCGTGTTTTTTCTTTCAATTTTGTTAATTAATGATATTTTAAGGATCAGTTAAGTTATTTAGTGTAGTATTGTATATATTTAATCTCCTATTTAGTGTAAATATTAGTTTGTGTACATATCTTCATATCTGGTAAGTTTTTCAATATTTAATTAAAATGGGAGACGAGCCTCCGGATCCCGGAGGCACGGTGCCCGCAGTTGGATTAAATATCACGTATGATGATCTCAAAAATATTGATTCATCATCTGCCATGGACACGGAAGACGGTATCCAAAAATCCGCTAGGAAACGTGTGCGGTCACTGCACAAAGTTTGCAAACACTGCAACAAAAAAAGAAAAAAAAAGGATGGAAAAGAGAGCCACGCTCATTGTAAATGTGATATTGAGGAAAGTGAAGAAACTTTTAAAACTCCGGTGGTTAGTAATATTGGTCCAGTTCAGTCGAATTCCCAGCCACCCGTTATTGAACCATCATCAAACACATCTATCAACCAAAATAATTCCCAGCCTCAGATTTTAAGATACTATGAACCAACAGATTTGGCCCCATATGTTATTCACGTTCAGAAAGTCCAATCTAGCCCTTCTGATCAAACCACACTCCATCCAATTCAGTTTGGCAACTTTTTAAAAAAGAATAATTTCAGAAATATTGTAAATGGCAGTTTAAAAAGGATAGGCAGAAACAGAGTATCCCTGGCTTTCACTACTCACACCGATGCAAACAATTTTGTAATACACCCCAGTCTTGTTGAGCAAAATTTAAAAGCAATTATACCTAGCTTTAATATAACCCGAATGGGTGTTGTACGTGGTGTCCCAGCAAGTTGGTCTGCTGAAGAGGTGTATGAAAACATTTCTGTCCCAGTTGGTTGCGGTAGAGTTCTAAAGGTAAGGAGAATTAGTAGAAAAACAGTAGTTGATGGCAAAATTTCATTTAATAATTCAGAAACAGTAATATTAACTTTTGATGGCCAAGTTTTACCTAAAAGAATTTTTATGTGTTATTCAGCTCTACAGGTTGATTTGTATGTATATCCTACCATACAATGCTATAAATGCTGTCGTTTTGGTCACACTAGTGTACAATGCCGCTCCAAACCACGCTGCTATCAGTGTGGAGACCAACATCTTGGAGAATCTTGCGATGTTGAAGAGCATGAATATTCTTGTTGTTTGTGCTCTGGTAGTCACAAAGCTACTAGTAAGTCCTGCCCCGAGTTTATTCGACAGAAGGAAATAAAGGTCACTATGGCCCAAAATTGTGTTTCTTATGCTGAAGCTTCAAAATTACATCCTCCTGTTTCCAGATCCTTTGCCGATGTCGTTGCTAATTCTCATGTCAATCCCAAACCTTCTTCGTACAATGGACCTGTCGCCCGTAATGTTCGCTCTCCTTTAACTTCTCCTAGACCTCAAAGTTTAGGTAGCTCATATAAAAAAACTGTTTCTATAAAGCCGCGGTCACCTCCAAAACAGCTGAGTGGATATGATCGCGCAGCGCACGCAGCATTTGCGAAAGAATATGACATGATCGCGTCATCCTCTAATGGCGCAGCTTTGAATCACAGAACAAAAGAATCTAGCAAACAACCATCTGTAGCAGAAATCTTGATTAGTCTTGAACAGTTATTATCTAATTTTAACTCAATTCCATCAAACAATTTACCGTCCAACGTTGCCCATTTTATTGTTAACACTCTATCCTCAGTTTCTTCTTTGTATTCTATTTATGGGTCAAAAGGTCCTACAATGGAACTGTCGCAGTATTCGTCATAAAAAATCTGAACTTATCTATCTATTGAATAAATATGATCCCTCTATCCTTTGTCTTTCTGAAACTTGGCTTAATCCTGAAATTTTGTTTAAGGTTTCAGGTTATGTTGGTGTTAGAAATGACAGAGATGAAGAGGGTGGCGGTGTTGCCATCCTCATTAAAAAAAATATTTTTTTTAACTCTTTCTCCCTTCCTCCTTTAAGCAATGGCATTGAAGCCATTGCAGTTGTTGTAAATAATATTTGTATAGTCTCTATTTATATTCCAGATCCTTCGGTTACTTTATATAATGAATTAAATCAAATGATATCTCTACTTCCTAAACCCTTTCTATTACTTGGTGATTTTAATTGCCAACACCAATGCTGGGGAAGTCATGCTTCTAACTACTATGGAGAGGAAATGTTAGATATTTTAGACTCGCAAAATTTATGTTTGTTAAATGATGGGTCTCCCACTCGACTTACACGGCCTGGTGAAGGTCCTAGTGCACCTGACCTATCCATATGCACCCCAGATCTAGCAACTCTCCTTTCTTGGCGTACACACGCTTCAACTTGTGGAAGCGACCATTTTCCTATGATTATAGACTTCCCCTCTATGTGTACTATAAACAAAAAACCAAGACCTCGTTTAAGACACCGTCTCCCTAAGGACTGGTTATTTTTTTCTCAGAAAGTAGAAGAGAAAATTCGCTTACTACCCCTAGTTAGTGCTGGAAATGGTTCTGAATGTTCTGAGGCTTTTTCGAAAATTTTGATCGAGGTTGCTGACGAGATTTTTCCTATTAAAAATAATAAATGTCGAAAAATCCCGTTCCCTCCATGGTGGGATAGGGAGTGTTCTGAGATTATAAGAAAAAGAAAGATCGCCGAAAGTAATTACTGTCTTCTCATGACGACGGAAAACTATGAGACATACACGATTGTTGCTGACGAAACCAGAAAACTTTTAAAGAAAAAGAAGTTTGAAGGTTGGAAAAACTTTTGTGCTTCAATTAGTCCTGATGTTTCTCCGTCTGTTGTTTGGCGCAATATCAAGAGATACAGAATGGCTCTTAATTCTACTACTTCTCGTGCAATATCATCTGGGCTGGCTAACCAGTTTTTGGATAGATTGGCTCCCCCATTTGTACCTGAATCTTCTTCATTATTTCATCTTATTCCCCCTTTTATTTCTAATTCTAGTCTTAATTCCCCTTTTTCTCTTTCAGAGTTGAGGGGGGTTCTATCATGTGTCAAGGATTCGTCTCCTGGCGATGATGGAATCCCTTATTCCTTTCTAGTAAATTCTAGTGATTCCGCCCTTAATTATTTTTTGGATGTTGTAAACTCCATAATGGTTTCTGGAACTATTCCATTGTCTTGGAGATCTCAGACAATTATTCCGATATTGAAACCGAAAAAGCCTTCTTCTGATGCTGCCTCGTATCGTCCCATAGCCCTGTCATCTGTTTTGGCCAAGCTTGCTGAACATTTGGTAAAGAATAGGTTGGAGTGGTTTGTGGAAAGCAATGGTCTGTTAACTTCTGGTCAGTTTGGATTTAGAAAAGGTAAAAGTACCCTGGATAACGTTAGTTTATTTGTATCTGATATTAGATTAGCCTTTTCTGTTAATGATTCCGTCCTTGCTGCCTTTGTAGACATTAGTGCTGCGTACGACAATGTTCAAATTCCTATTTTACATAAAAAACTACTTACCTTGGGCGTCCCTTCCATCCTTGTCTCCTTCATTATTAACATGTTAACTGAAAGATTTATTCATTTAGATCTTCAAGATGGTACTCGTCTCTCCAGGACTGTGTGGAGGGGTCTGCCCCAGGGATCTGTTCTTAGTCCTATCTTGTATAATATTTATACATCTGACTTGGAGTCATCTCTTTCCCATTTAGTTAAAGTTGTTCAGTATGCTGATGACTTACTTATATACTCTTCTGGTAATAATATTCTTACAGTTAGCGAAAAGTTAGAATATTCACTTATTAATTTAAAAAGTTGGCTAGATAATAATTCTCTTGATTTATCAGTTGCTAAGAGTTCTGTGGTTTTGTTTACAAGAAAGCGGATCCATCCTGTCATAACAATTAAATATGGGGACTCTACATTACCAGTAAATACGAAGGTAAAATTTTTGGGAGTATTTCTGGATTCCGGATTGACTGGAGTTCCTCACTCTGATTATTTAGTCTCTAAATGTCAACAAAACTTAAATATTATTAAATGCCTCACTGGCGTGTGGTGGGGGGCACATTCTTTTTCCCTTAAGCTGGTTTTTAATGCTCTGATACGAAGTTTGCTGGATTATGGTACTTTTGTGTTAGAACCATGTAATATGTCTGCTTTGAACAAATTGGACAAGGTTCAATCAAAGGCATTGAGGATAGTCTTGGGTGCTATGAAATCCAGTCCCATAAACGCCATGCAGGTGGAGGCAGTAGAACCTCCACTTCATTTGAGACGCCAGTTCTTATCTGACAAATTCCTATTCCGCCGTCTGCAACTCTCCGATCACCCCTTATTAAACATATTAAGTCGTCTTTCAGATGAAATTAATACTTCTGCGTATTGGCAACATAAATCATTGCCATGTTTAATAAAGAGCTACCGAAAGTATCTCAACTTACAGGTTCCTATTTCAAATTCAATCCGTTTTCCTCCTTTTTCAGTTCCTTACGAAGCTTTAACCCTTATTCCAGATGTCCGTCTTAATATGGGGGTCTCCAAAGGTGATTCTGAAGCTTCCCATACACTTAATTTCTTAAAAGACTCGTTATTCCATGGTTGGCACTACATATTCAGTGATGCGTCCAAGCATTCTCCAAATGGTAATGTTGGAGTCGGAGTTGTACACTTGCAATATAACATTGTACAGAAAATTAAACTACCTGTAGAATGCTCCGTGTTTACAGGGGAATGTTTTGGTTTGTTCAAGGCTGTTGAGTACGTTATGTTAGCCAAATTGCCAAAAACTGTTGTGTTTTCCGATTCTATGAGCGCTCTTCAGGCGCTATCTAGATTCCCCTTAAAATCAAATTCTGTGCCGCCTGTTATTTTAGACATCCGAAACCTTTTGCTGAAATGTTTTTTAAAACAATATGATGTAGTCTTCGCCTGGGTGCCGGGCCACTCTGGTATTTCGGGCAATGAGCGAGCTGATCGACTTGCAAATGAGGCCATAACCTGCGGGGATTTAGCTCATTACAAAGTTTATGCCAATGATTTAGTTGCTTTACCTGGTGTTCACCTCAGGGACTCCTGGGCTGAACTCTGGTCTACCAGCGCCCAAATTAAAGGTAAAAATTACTATAATATACAACCGACAGTTCCGAACAAAGCATGGTTCTGTAAAATCAGGTTGGGTCGGAGGGCGACATCTGTCATCAGTCGCATGCGATTGGGGCATGTTTGCACTCCGGTGCACCTGTCGAGGCTCGGAATTGTGCAAAATGATTTATGTGACTGTGGAGCGTTGGGTGATTTGGACCATATATTTTTTATTTGTCCTCAAAATGATAGTTCCTCACTTTTCCAGAATCTTGTTTCAATCGGCACTCCTCTTCCTACATCTATTAACGTCCTCTTGTCCACTAACAATCCTTGTATATATAAATGTATTTCTGTTTTTATTGAACTTAATAATATTAGAATATAAGTATTCTTGTAGTATATATTGTTCTGTATTATATTTCGTTTTCCATATAATAATCCTTTCCTGATCCTTATTGTTTTTTCCAAATTCCGTTCCTTATCCTATTTTTTCCGTGTATTATAAGTTTCCTCGTTTTTGTAAATAATCTTAACATTTGTCATTGGCCTAACGCTAACCGCGAAGTGCCACAAAAAAAAAAAAAAAAAAAAAAAAATGTCACATAATTTATGAATAAAATTATTGTAGGCAACAGTAGGATCTGAGTCTACACTGAAATTAGAGAACTTTTCATTACATAAATCAACAAATTGAGACCAATCCACCTTTTTTAAATTGAGGCCCGACAAGTAATGGTTACCAGAAGAGCCGGTAATAGACGAAACATTACTGGAATTAGAAATAGATTTCTCATAGAGAACACTAATAAAAATTGGAAAGTGATTGCTACTCATAAGATCATCTCCAACAGAAAAAGTACAACTAGAGCTAATGTATTGTGAAGCGAAAGCCAAGTCAAGGACGTTACCCTCCTGGCCAAAGGAAGGAAAAGTTGTGACCCTTTGATCATGATCATTCAAACAAACTAAATTATGATTATCTGCAAAGGAGTATATCATACTGCCTCTACGGTCAACATCCCTGCAGCCCCAGGCAGTATGATGGGCATTGAAATCTCCAATAATTAAAAAATTACGGTTAGAAATTTTGGAAAATGCTCTGTTTAAAAGCTGAATGTTAAATCTACCATTTGGAGGAGGAGGAGCATAAATAGATAGAATTTCTAAAGTTATAGAGCCAATGGCAACTGAAAATAAAATGTGCTG
This sequence comes from Aproaerema taeniolella, assembly GCA_949987775.1. Lineage (NCBI taxonomy): Eukaryota > Metazoa > Arthropoda > Insecta > Lepidoptera > Gelechiidae > Aproaerema > Aproaerema taeniolella. The sequence continues at coordinate 18,070,986 of OX465244.1, read as the reverse complement.
AAAGTGATATGTAGAACAAGATGAAATACAATTAAAGGCATACTTACTATTGATAGCTACAGCAACACCACCATGAGGACGAAGGGAGTCCTGTCGAATAATGTTAAATCCAGGTAACTTGAAAGATTTATTAGCATCTAGCCAAGTTTCATTTATAAGTATGATATCAAATTTATTGTATGAAATTAAGTGATTAAGTTGAGAAAGTTTTGAAAGGATGCTTCGTGAGTTCCAATGCAAGATAGCAAGTTGCTCAATGCCATCACCACAATCCATGTTAAGATGTGAAGTTGGCAATAAGCAGTTCTTTAATTACTTTAGAGTTGATTGGAGGGTTAGCACCTGAGGGATTCTCAGTATCTCTTTTACGCAAAATACCAACAACTGTTTTAGTCAAAGCAGTGAGGATTTCTTCTGAATTCAAAATATCAGACAACATAGCCCTACGTCGAGGATCTGTAGATGGGAGCTTCAAAGATGGGAAAGCTGACTTAGCTGTGACTGTGGCGTAGGTTACCTTGCCGTTGATCTTATTCTTGACTTCATCTAGTTTCGCTTTCTTGACAGGGCAAGAAGATGAAACAGCTGCGTGTTCTGAGCTGTTGCAGTTCACACATTTTTTGATGTCACTTGAACAATCCTTGAAGTTGTGATCTCCAGCACAAACTGAACATATTTGTTTCGACTTGCACGATCCTTTACCATGGCCGAATTTGTAGCAAGTGTAGCATTGGCGAATAGGCTTGATGTAAGTTTTAACTTCGAACCACATCCTGTCAAAAGTGACGTGGTCTGGTTGTGTAGAGCCAAGAAAAGTTATTAAAACCGTCTGTGTTGGGATTGTTCCAGATACAGTCTTGCGTACAAACCGCTTGAGGCCTATGATGGGTACTGAAGACTCCAGCTGTTCCAGCAACTCCTCTTCCGAAAGCTCTGCCGGTGCACGGATGACTCCCAGAGCCTCAAGGTTGTCATATGGGATCCTGGCAACCCATCTATGATTTCTTAAGAAAACGCTGTCCAAAATAAACTTATAAACGCACCAGTCATGGACAGGGCTAAGCATTTTGCCAGTGACTTATGAACATAACTCACTCATATTTTAAGTTTGGACGTTACTTCAAAGAATAAAATGAAGCCTAATAGTTACTTTATATGATCATTGGGTGCAGTTTGACAGTTTGTTTATGGGGGTTGAGAAAAAGGAGTGAAACCAAAAACTCTACAAAAACTCCAGTCATGGACATGTAAATCCCAGTGATGAACATCCAAAGATGGACAATATTCCTGTGATGGACTTCCAAACATGGACAATATTACAAGGATAAACAAAAATCATAATTAATAATTTAAAAGGAAGATATTTATTCAAATTGAGTTTACATCTTATAAGCTAACTTTCTCACAATTTGGGAGATATAAAGTATGTAAAGTCTTTCAAATGTCGACACAAATAATAAATTTACATCCAAGTGATTGTTAGCTAAACTTTATATGCTAAAGTAGTACTTAATATTTTTGTATCAATCACAATCAGTCTTACATTATTATTATATTACCATTATCTAAAATCACAAGTTATGAGATCCACTATGTTTGAGCGTCTTATCATAAGTATATACTGAGAGTACAAAGTTTCATTTAACTAATTTTACGTAAAAAACACAAATTTTAAATAAATTTTGCATAATCAACCACAGATCGTTTTATAAATTCTTAGTGCTGCCTCACCTTACAGGTTAACAATAAAAATATTTTTTTCAATAACGTCTCAATTGTCACATTCTTATTAAATTCTTAGTAAAATTAACAAAAATTATAGTCAACGAAAACTATTAGATACTAACGCCCAGTTGCAGAAACGTCCATTAAAGTGAATGCGTTTTTATTAAATGCTAATTTTCATTGCTTCTTCTTTATATGTCAATAAAGTAGAAAGTGCCAACATGTTAGTTATATAAGGAGCTTCATTGTCTTACATAAAAAGACAGAGCCATATATGCACAAGAATAGAATAGAACTTCAATGAACGTTTCTGCAGCAGCTGTAAATCAAATATTAATTGTATGTCACGTTATTTTTTGCACTGTCACGTGAAGCTAATTTAAAGATCGGAAAATTCGGATCAGACGGGTCGAGAAACAACGATTTCTTTCTTATTGGCGAAATCTCAGTTGATCTGAACTTTTAGGTCTTTAAATTAAATATATATCAGGCAAGTACTTCTCCATGTCCGCAACTTTATAAAATCCCCGGTTGTTTTGTCTAACTGGAGGGTTTATTATTTCAATTATATCCTTGCTTTGGTACCAAATCTTGTCAGGTCTATCTGGCCACTTGAAAGAATTTCCGGTAGATAGAGTCATCGTACTTATTTCGTACAGGCCTTGACTTTTATTTTCAACTACACCCGGGAAATATTCTCCTTCATAATTAACTATCACAAAAGACCCCTTTGTTAAGTCTCTCTTCCTTTTCTCATCCATGTTGACCCTTTCGATACTGATTTTTCTTTTTCCAGATTCACGTAGGATCGTTTCCGGTTCACCTGTTGATTGTTTTTCACTTTCAAGTAAATCTTCTTCATTTGAATCAGTCTGTTCTTCCATTGCGCTTTCTCCACTTTCATCGTAGTTTATTTCCACATCTGTATCTTCAGAAGATGAATTTACAAGTACTTTCTTCTTTTTAGGTTTCACTTTACTTTTCCTTTCAGCAGCCAATTTCTCTCTCAAAATTTTTTTTTCCAGCCGTTTCTTAGCTCGTAGCTCTTTGTCTTCTAATGCTTTTTTCTTTTCGGCGTCCTTCTTTTCGTAATATTGACGCCACGCTTGGCTTGTTACTGCAGATGGTATCTTTTCTTTTCTTCTTGCTGTTTTCTTTGTACTGGTGGAAGCATCTGGCCAGAAGAGACATTTCTTAAATGGCGAAGGCACTGTAACGCCTAAAACTTTACTTATATCGTCTTTATGAGGAGTACTACCACTTTTGTTAGGATGTACTGATTGTGTGTCATTTGCCGATATGAGAAAAAGGCAAGAATCTCGTCTGTCAGTCGATGGGCCAGGTGTTGGATTTCTATACAAATCTTGTGAATTTATGATAGATGTGGATGTCATCGTTGTATTCGAGTCTAAATGTTCTATTTATACCTTAACATGGCAAATATACTGAAAATCGAAGGTCGAATTAAGCTTCACTTAGCTACTGTTATGTTCGATATTGTCAAAAACAGATTTCCGCAATATTTATACAGAAAAATATCCTGGAGATATTCTGACCACCGTTACTCTGCAAGGACTTGTTCGATCCCTCTCTGTATTCCTGCACACAGTACTACACTATTTCGGGGCAGCTTCAAGTACGCGGCGACAAAAGTGTGGAACGATATTCCTCCTCCTATTCGTAACGTTATATCAAAATTTAAATTCAAAAATGATCTACGTAAACATCTTTTGGCTCTTCAAATGGAACCAACTGCTTGAAGCTGCAGCCCACCCTCTGTTGCGTTATACATTATTTTATTATATTATTTTTTTGTTTTATTTAATTTTTATTATTGATTAATATATTACTAGCTTTCATATATCAACATTACCACACTTCTTCTTATTCGCATAATACAATTAATTAATTAAATTCAATTTATTTTATTTGTTAACTGCCTCGATAGCGTGTCGGACGTTGAACAAACTGGTACTGGCAGAATACCAGCGCTGCAGTCTGGTACTGCAGCAATATGCTGAGTCAGCGCCAATTTGATTGGCATGATACAGATAACACGGTATAAAATAGTTTTATGAAATTATTTGTTTCTGTTTATAAATCTGTTTACTTCATTGTTTGCTTGCTGATTCATGTTTACTTGTATGTTTGTTGTTTGTCTATTACTGTGTTGTGCTGTTTTATGACAATTGAATAAAGTGTCAATCTATCTATCTATCTATCTATTTCAAGCGTTTTTATATTCGTTTCCAGTCGTTCTGTCAGTTCGTTTGTAGTTTTAGATTTTCCGTGTTCTATATCCAAGTTCGGGTCTTCTGACTTTTCATTTGTATTTTCAGGTTGATCTTGTATTGTATCTTTATCCAAGTGTTCTGTTACTTCGAATGTATTAATAAATTGATCTTGTACTTTGTCCGTGTCCGGGTGTTCTGTTGTATCATTTGTATTCTGCCGTTCTGTTGTTTCATTTGAATTTGTTGATTGTTCTGTGTCCATGTTTAGGTGTTCTGTTGTTTCATTTGTGTTCTGATTAAGCGTTGTATTTATGGTCAGGTGTTCTCTTGTCGTTGAATTTGTGTCAGATGATACTGTCATATTTTGTTTTATGTGTGCCCATACGACATAAAGATTCTGGTCCTCATCTAAAGCCATGTTCTCCAGAACATTTCTGCCTTCATAGTATAGTTTGTTAAACATTTTTACCTTATCTCCTCCAAATATGTGGGTTATTCGAGTTTCCAAAAACCTTAAACACTCTTTTCTTTTTTCGTCTTCTTCTTCATTTAAGTTCGTTACAGTTTTAAGGTTTTTTATTTTTGAAAAATCGACATATTCTGGACCAAATGGGTGCAGGCCTGCACCTCTGAACCCATTTTTGATGCAATCTTCCGTAATTTTAAAAATCGCTCTTTTAAAAACCGGTGCAAAATTTTCCCGCTTTAATTTGTTTCCCAAATTATCCATTTTCCACTGTGTCACTTCTTTGCGGAAATATGATTTTAAAGGCCTAAAAACGGCTATGTCCATGGGTTGTAGTATATGGGTGGAATTTGGATAAAGAGCAACTAATTCTATGCCATTCTCTGAACAAAAATTGGACAATTGAAGAGTAAGATGAGACTTGTGGCCGTCCAAAAACAGCAAAACGGGCCTTTGAATATTTTCTTGTACAAGCCAAGGATTGAACACTGAAGTTATATATTCATAAAATGTTTCGCTGGTCATCCAGCCTGATTCGGATTTTCCAATGCCCCAATTTTCTGGGACACTGTTTACTATGTTGGACGGAATCCGCTCGTACGGATAAACAATCATCGGTGGTGAAAGAGTTCCCGCAGCATTTGCGCCTACCAAAACAGTCAAATTCTCTTTATCGTCTCCACTCGCAGTATAAACGTGCTTTTCTCCTCGCCGGGTAAGAACTCGACCAGGTTTGGGCGAAAGAAAGAATGCACTTTCGTCCATATTGAACATTCTGTTAGGGTCCTCTACTATTTCTATTAAGTTGTTATCTGTCAAATACTGGCGCACTTCTTCGAACCAAGAAAGTATTTTTTCTTCAGTTACTTCATCTCGTGCTGAGCAGAGATTTTCAGCTACACGTTCGGCTATCAAGGGGCGTCTTCTTAAGAAAGAGCCATACCACTTATTACCAGGTCTATTACCTGTAAAAGGGGTTGTTCTGTTTTCCTCTTTCACTATATTTTGGACGGTATCTAGAAGAAATTCTTTATTAACAGGGAATCTTTTTTTGCCGAGGGCTATTATCCATTTTTCGAGGATTTCTTCTTCAGCAGACGTTAGTACAGGACTAGGTCCCATACCACACACTATAGGGCTTTTTCCTGATATTTTATTGTATAAAGTAATTCGTGGCACTTTGAAGCGCTTGGCTGCCGATGATATGGATTCTCCTTTCTCCTGGACTGCTGTAATAGCGTCACCCATTTGCTGTGGCGTGTAGTCTTTTTTAGGCGCCATCTAAATAAACAAAAACCAATTATGGACACCCAATTATGGACGTGTGTACAAGACTGGATAGGAACTTCCGATTTGAAATTTGCAAAGATGCACATATTTTGCAGGCAATTTAAAGATAATTTAAACGATATCACAGGTAAATTAAAAAAAAAAACATTTCGACACGTGTCCATTATTAGATTTGTTTGATTTTTCAAATCCAATAATAAACACCTTCCATGAATTGTTTCCAAAGTATCCTAATGCATAACCTCTTTCAAATATAAGTTTCAACAATAAGCATTTACCATAAAATATCCTGCAAAGTAACATGATATTCATAAATTAAACATTCTAAAGAAAAGTATGCAACAAAATCCTTAACGATTCCCTTTAGAAAACCCGATATAATTTAGAATTACGCTACGACTTACCTTAGTTGTCTCGCCATCCCGTAACAAAATGGCCGATTTGTCTGTAACTTGTCAAAATGACACTTAAATGTCAGTTGTCCGCTTCCTAGGTGTTGCCATTTCAAAAGAGTCGTTTTTACTACTATTATAAACTTTCAAAGAAAAATCATGTACATTTGGATGTGTGGCCCTTAATCCTAGGATGAAAACTCCGAGAGATTCGTTCAGTGATGGATAAAAGACTTCATATTTGCACATTGAAATAATTTGTGACGCAATAGTTCAAGAATTATTGGCAAAAAAGTATGGGCCACACAACCAAATGCCTGCGATTCTCAGTAATGAAAATAAGATGAACCGGTTGACGGAGCCCCAATTTTATCATTAACATCTACAGTAACTCATAAAAAAATCGGTTCTAGCTATAAATCAACCCAAAAAACCTAATACTTTGGAAAATATTTACATTTATTTATGGGCCACAGGATTACGTAGGGCCCACTTCATATCTGGTAAACCAGCAGCCCGAGATAAAAATTAACGACGCTGGCTCTATCACATATAATATGTGACAGCATATAGCGGCCAAAATCTTCTTATGAAACTCTCATCAGAGAGAAAAACGTGAATCAAATTCTGAAGCATTTGGATGGGTGGATCACGTTCAAAACCTTCTGCTTCAGCCAATACTGCGTCACATAAGTTGCGAAGGTGTTACAAATGAAGAGAATTTCCGTTACTGAAGGTGAGTATTAAAAAAAATGCAAAACATTCAGTATTTTAGGAGATATCGAGGTTTCATTTTTGTATGGAAAATCGTGAATTAGGGTAGCAATGAATAAAAAATGTTGGGATAAATACTTATTTCAAAAATCGAGTTTGTTACTTATGACTCTCCTTTGTACTTAAATCATAAAGTGTCCAGTTGGAAAGAGTAGCATATTTTACATATTTTTTTGCATTTTATCCTATTGTTTTAGTATTAAGAGAATCCAATTAAATGCTAGTCGTGACGCAGGATGCGTTAAAATGATGGACTTTTAAATCAGTTTAAACGATGATTTTCTTTTAATTATAATTACTACATTTGCAAACTAAAACTACTCAGAAAGTATATCACTTACGACATTTTGTCAAAAGTATTTGTTGTTTGCAATTATTTTCTCTGTCTACTGGTATATGTTTCATAAGTGTACATAAAAAACGCGATTTTTATGTACTTGTATGTACTATCACGTTCATATATGGAGGCATAGTCAATACAAAACGCAGAAAACAAATCGCTTGCGGCTACTCGTATACTCACACATGGACACAAATCAGTATACCGCATACCCCACTACGCTTGTTGCTCTGATAACAAGCATAATTTCACGACCCAAAGTAAAGCCTTGGTGGCGCAGCAGTAACACCGTCTGCCTGCTGTAGCGAGGCGTAGGTTCGAGCCCAAATGTCGCCTAATAGCTACGACGTTTTGTTGCATATGTTTTGGTTTTCAAACATTTTTATAGTCATAATTGAATGCAATGAAATTAGTTTAGATTCGTTCGGTTCGGTGTTCATGAGCAACCTGTTTGTCATTGCTAGATCATTAGCGAAGGTGCTCGTGTGTTCTTACCGTATCGGCAGTTTACTGTGATTTCTTTTTTCGACATGCATACAAATACATATAAGTTTGCAGGAGAGGCAGCGTATTGTTGCGCTGCACAATATAGGATATAATATATCCCAAATTGCTAATGAGACTAGTCTTACTATGGGTATCATAATGTTTTTTGAGAAGTACCCATTCTTGACAATAGCGAAATGGTAAAGTTAATTTACACCAAATTTTGCTGCCATCTTCGTGCAAAAGAATGGTTGATGAAAGTTTAAACTACCCACGGTACACTCAAGAGCACGTCAAGCTTGACACTTTGGACTTTGGACCGGCTCAGCATTGTAGGGCGCACAGTATAAATCAGAGCTCAGCTTAAACTGGTAGTGTAAAGCGTGACCTGCTCTTGACTGTACTATGCTGGATAAATAAAATGGTATTTTTAATAAAAAAAACATTTATACGACGAATCATGCTTTTAACATGGTCATAAATCACCACCATAATAAAATTTTCCTGTCCTGAAAAAGATTCCTTACATCATTGTCACCCCGACGAATTTTCCATACAAAAATGAAACCTCGATATCTCCTAAAATACTGAATGTTTTGCATTTTTTTTAATACTCACCTTCAGTAACGGAAATTCTCTTCATTTGTAACACCTTCGCAACTTATGTGACGCAGTATTGGCTGAAGCAGAAGGTTTTGAACGTGATCCACCCATCCAAATGCTTCAGAATTTGATTCACGTTTTTCTCTCTGATGAGAGTTTTGTAAGAAGATTTTTGCCGCTATATGCTATCACATATTATATGTGATAGAGCCAGCGTCGTTAATTTTTATCTCGGGCTGCTGGTTTACCAGATATGAAGTGGGCCCTACGTAATCCTGTGGCCCATAAATAAATGTAAATATTTTCCTAAATATTAGGTTTTTTGGGTTGATTTATAGCCAGAACCGATTTTTTTATGAATCACTGTAGATGTTAATGATAAAATTGGGGCTCCGTCAACCGGTTCATCTTATTTTCATTACTGAGAATCGCAGGCATTTGGTTGTGTGGCCCATACTTTTTTGCCAATAATTCTTGAACTATTGCGTCACAAATTATTTCAATATGCAAATATGAAGTCTTTTATCCATCACTGAACGTATCTCTCGGAGTTTTCATCCTAGGATTAAGGGCCACACATCCAAATGTACATGAAAAATCTGTCCATAACTGGGTCCTCGTCCATTACTGGTGCGTTTACGTTATTTGCATCGGCTTTGGTTGCAAAGAAAACTTTCAATAAAGACAAACCAACTTGTTTGACAAATGACAAGCCATGGACATGCCTCAAGATACCATTTGATTTTAAAAGATCTACTCTTGGAATGGTACCATTAGCATCCGGAACGCCAGAAAGCAGAACCGGATATTCTTTTTTGTTATCTTCTATGTAAATGTGATTGAATTCCTTGAATAAACCTCTGGCACTTCTGGTGAATTTTGGCGCCATTTTATACGGGGTCTCCGGACCCGCAGAATCCTCATTTTTCCTTTTATTTCCTTTGCCCCCACTATTTTCCCCCATCTTCAAAGCCTTCTTTATCAAAAAAAGTGACGAAAAAGGGCTTTAAACGAGTTAAAATTATAATTTTAAAACAAATAGCTCTTCAAAGTTCGCGCCCTTTTTTTTTTTTTTTCTAGAATTTTTTTTTTTTTAATATTTATGGCCTGGTCACAGTGACCTTTAAGCCAAAACTTATTTAGTTTATATCACATCACAAGTTTTAGAGTTTTTCAAAAGTATTTTTAATAAATTTGTAAAGCGGAATATAGCACTTTTCCACTTTGAGTAAATCAGACAATTGGCGGGAGGAATTATTTATGTAGTCTGTTATTTCACTCGCTAGAATCAGTCTTTGGATGGAATATGCCGGACACGAAAAAAGTAAATGATCAACGTCACACACTGCGGCTTGACATTTATCACATGCAGTGTTGCCAACTTAGTGCTTTTGGCACTAGATCTAGTGCTTTTTTTCATGTATTAGTGCCTAAAATTCGATTTTAGTTCCTAGTGCCCAATCTAGTGCTTTTTAAGAACTTAGTGCTAAATACAATATGTATCTGATAAAATTACTTGTATATTCATTTATTTAAAAAAATGCACATGAGTGTGTACCCGATTTCTAAAATTTTTATAAACAAATGTTGGGATGTGGTGTGAGCATGATAGCTTTATGTGGTTATAGTTAAGAGTAACAAAGATGTCCGTACTACGGTTTCTTTTCTAGGGGAAATCCCTTAAACCTAAGGAATTCACGTTTTTTCTATTCTTTTGTCTCGGTCAAACTAATAAGTTTTAAAATGAGAAAGAAGAATTAAGATTGCAGGGCGGGGCGGGCAGAATATTTGTGACAATATAGGGATAATTTTTTGTATTGTGTGAATAACTGAATTATAAAAATTACAGCAATCGAAACCGGGTCCATCAACTTCACAATCTAGCTAGTGTTACAGCCACTGCAATCAACTCCGACAGCAGCCATGACGACTCGGAATCAGATTTCATTGAATAATTTTTTTTTAATTTTTTTTTTTACGTTTAGCGGCCTTTTTGACACTAAATACGAAAACTAGTGCTTTATCGCTGTTGGTTTAGTGCCTTTTTGAAAATTGGGTTGGCAACACTGATCACATGTGCTGCTTGTTTTGATCTTCAATGGGGGGCTACCACCTAAGCCGAGATCATAGAAAATTGTCTATGGTTGATCATATTGGGACTCCCTACTATTCTCAGCCAATTTTTTCTATGGCAGCGACATGTACGCACATTTTATTCTCTGCCATTTCATACAATGCCACTTTGGCATCAAATAACAGTGACGTACATAAAAGAACCGGACATTTTAAGCTCGTTCCTGTTATTCTATGCCACCGTTATATGATGCCAAGTTATATTATGCCCTAGATGGCATTAAATAACGGAGCCGCACAATTTTAGTACGCCGGTGTTATTTGATGCCATTCACAGATTATAAAACGTATGTCTATGAACTGAATGCGTTCAAGATTTGTCAGGTGAGGAGTGAACGATTGCAACTTAAGTTGCGGCTACATATAGGGCCACATATCATTATTTTCTTCTTGTCTCTCTCTGCCTTACTGATATGATAACAATGAAAACATGTGTCCTAGTCAAAAGCGCTCTCTTATCGACAATCCAATCCATAATTGATTTATGTATTGTCTATAATAGGTTTGTCTACAGTGACAGGGCTTGTTTTATCGTTCGCCCATGATAGCATGATACAGCGAAACCATTGAGCGAAACCCAGGTCCTACTTTACTGTATGCCAGGGAAGAGTATGTATCTTATTCTTATATTTTAATCCTACTTGAATGTGAAAGTTTGAGGGTATATAGACACAAAACGCACGAATATATACAGTGTGAGTCTTTATAATGTGCACATATTAAATAAGGTAACTATGCTTCATTTTATCGACGGGAAAAATACTAAAAAAAAAACAAAAAAATTAAGATTTTTTTATGGAATTTTTAAAATTCTTGTTTGTTACTGTGCTCACCGTATAAACAAAACGGTATAACTTTTAAACAAAACGATCTATCACGTTGAAACAAACTCAATAACGATTGGAAACAACAGGGTGTTCTCATAAAACTAAAAGCGAGGGAAAACAGCCGCCTCAACTGAAAATAAAAAAGATTTCTAACAGAAATCAGGTTTGTTTTTCGTCAAGTTTTTCAATAGTACATTATGCTACAAGTGTGCTAAGTTGGATATTACATTAGAGGAGAGTTTAGAGCCCGAGCCGAAGGCGAGGGCTCAATGGAGCCGAGAATGTAATATCCAATGCGCAATTGCGCACGCGTGTCATACGACGTTTTTCAAGACATTTGCGAGGAAAGAAAGAAATAAAAACTTTCTTTTGATATTGACGGCAACAAGCTATCACTTGCATGTTGCGCCTCGGAAAGTATTTTTGGCTGTGTACCCATACCCACGTAGGTTTCCTGTTCTGCACTTGAAGAAGACATTTTTTGTGTTGTATTTCTGACAATAATAACAATCTGATGAAAACAAATGCCGTTTGTGAAAACCAAGTGAAAACATCTGAAAATTCTGAAGAGGCGCGATTATTTTTTTCTTTTTTCGCTCGCAAAATGAGATTCACATTGACAAGTATGCCATACAGCCAAATAATAAAAAAATACTTAACTATATATTTTCACGTTTTAGCATAAATAAATGATAATTTTCTGTTAAATTTAAATGATTTAGTGGAATTATATTTCTATTTACAAATATGTAGTTCAATATTTACACTTAATTTTAAATATAAAATAAGATCTGATCTCTTTGCTGAAAAGAAAAAAACCATTACGTACTTGTGCTTTATTTTTATTACTCACGGGCTGGGTAATACATATCATTATGAACCTTAAAACAATGACATAAGACCCACTTTATGAGCAAATGTGTTGAAAAAAATGTAAAATTTCTTAGTAAAACGCCCCATTCACCTAGTTTTTTTATTACTTTACGTTATTCTACATCGTATTAACCATCTTAAAAAAGGCCTTGCATCACTGTTTTGCAGGTATAGAGAACCTTTTTTGTCAGTTATTTTTGTAAAGGCGCGCAGGGTGGAGTGCGGGGAAGCAGGGCCAATTGCTTCCCCGCACTCAACCCAACTCATCCTACCGCCTCATAGCCTTATCCTCAGTATTAATTAAATTGTTGGAGCACCTTGTCAAGAACCGTATGTGGGGAGTGGGAGACTTTTGGCCCTGTCTCAATATGGATTTAGAAACACACGTACAGGCATCACAGACAGTCTTAGTATTCTGACTTCAGACATTAGACTTGCATTTAGCCAGGGAAAATCCGTTGTCGCGGCTTTCTTGGATATTCAGGCTGCATACGACAGCGTTCAGCTTCCTATCCTCAGGAAGAAAATTCAAGAGCTGAGGATTCCGGATAGTCTGACGAACCTCGTGTGCGGACTATTGTCCGAGAGACAAGTTATTTTCCATAAGAGAGATGAACATATCAATCTCTCCAAAATAGTACGGCTGGGTCTACCTCAGGGGTCTGTTCTGAGTCCTTTACTCTACAATATATATATACCTATGATATAGAATCCGTTGTAAATAACTGCCAGATGTTACAGTACGCTGATAATATCCTTATTTATTCATCCAACAGCAATAATGAAGCTGCAGCTGAATCAATCTCTACCTCACTCTCTTCCCTAGACCACTGGCTCTCTGCTAATGGTCTCAACCTTTCCCCAACCAAAAGTTTCGTTGTTAATTTTTCAAGGAAAAGGACTCTGCCCGAGTTTGTGGTCTCTATTAACAACGTACCTAAGTATATCAGCAAAATCGCACTATAATGTTTTAGGTGTTCTCCTGGATTCAAAACTTGATGGATCTTTGCACTTCGATTATATTGTCAAAAAATGTGAAAAGAGACTTAAAATTTTACGATGCTTAACTGGTGCATGTTGGGGAGCGCACCCCATCTCACTCAGATTACTCTATAATGCGACAATCCGTAGCGTCCTGGGCTCTATTTTTGAATCACTCGCCTCGTTTCGAGCGTTATCTTTTATTGATTTGCGCGAATTCTTTTGATTTCCGAACTTTTTGATCACTGCACTTCAGCGAAAGGGTCTTAGCACTCATGGAATTTAGTAGATAAAAAAATCAAAAATCAATAGCATCGACGCAAATCAACGAAAGATATCGCTCGAAATGAGACGAGTAATTCAAAAATAGTGCCCCTAGACTATGGTTCCTTCTTATAAGTCCCCGGTAACAAAGCTGGCTTGAAAAAAATAGATCTCATTGAGATGAGATCTAGCCCTACCAACGCCCTTCAGGTGGAAATGGCAGATCCCCCCTGAATCTTAGGAGACAATTTTTAGCCGGATAGCTACTTTTTTCGCACCCTTCAGTTCTCTCAACACCCTATAGATAGATAAATAGATAATACGTTTATTCAATGACCAGCAACTTTGACGTAAACATAAAACAAACAACTTCACACAATACACAAATATAAATAAAGAAAAAACATCAAGGGGAATCGTGATGTGAAACGGTTAAGGAAAAGGTCCTGACTCAGCATAGTGTTGTGGTTGGAGCCACAACGCTGATATTCTGTCAGTGCTTTTAAAACTATGCGCGCACTTCGTAGAACAAACAAAGAAAAACAGGAAGGATTAAGAGTAGGAATATTAGTAAGAAAAGGAAAAGAGATAGATAGTAATAGCTAAATAATATATAGTTAAGAATTATAGAAAATAAGTAGGTAGTAGAAATAATGAACGAAATAATTATGTTAATAAAACAACAAAATAAAATTCGTAAAAAAATTACTTAAAATTAAATTGATGAGTTTGTTCCAAGTGCTGGTGATCTAGTAAATATTTTTTATAGACTAATTAAACTAAAATCAGCTCCATATTGGCACTCTAAAGGACCCCCTTGCCTTGTTAAAAGCCTAACTAGGTTTCAATCCCTAAAAGACCCTGTTTTTCATACCCCAAATCTCCCAATATTTGAATTTAGCTATGACACCCTAATATATCATCCACATGTTATTCTTGACTTTGGTATCTGTTGGATGACCCCCATGCTAATGAGGTTTTCCAGCAGATCTTGGGTCGGGAATGGCGTCATTGGCGTCATTGGGTGATGTCTCGCCGAGACCTCTCGTGTTCTCGGCCTGTCTCGCGCGCGAGGGCTATCCTTCACACTCTCGTTTGTTCATTGTTCAATTGAAGTCGCTATGTGCCACTACTTATTACAGATATTTACAAATATATCACAAAAAAAAAATCTAACAAAGTTAGCTCCTCCATCTCATTACTCCACGACATTTTGCCTCAATTTTTTTATCAAACCTGGACGTCCACACGGTTTCGCTGCGCGAGTGCTAATGAGAGAATGAGAGTGTACATGGTCGCTCTCGCAATGTCTCGCGTCCGAGTCCGAGACCCTTTGACTTAACAAATATCTCTCTCACTCTCATCAGCCCATACAATGTCTCCACCGAGGAACACGAGCCTCCCTTCAAACCATGTAGGAGATTCAGGCCATAGTCCACCACGCTGACCTAATGCGGGTTGGTGGACCATGAGTCTTTCGGAAACATTTCCTCAGAAGCACGGGTTTCATCACGATGTTTAATAAAAAAAACTCTGAACTTCTTAGTTTAGTTGGACTGAGAAGCGAAAAACTTTCAGTTTTAATCATTTTGAACGCCACAAAATTGGTGATAAATTGGTGGTTCTATAAGGCAATTATTGAGGTATTTCAATTTGAAATTACACAAAAAACTTTTCTTATATCTGGCGTTAATAAACAAAATCGGGCAATGGCGCCCTATGAAAGGGGGAATTGACAAAAATTATTTAATAATTTCTAATAAAAATTTACATTAGATCAAAATCGACTTATAGATACTAATTTCCCTATGGAACTGAACGGGCTCTCCCGAAGGTCCGTTAGATAAAATAGGAAAAAACAAATTCTAAGCATAAAACTCCAATTTTACAAAAAATCCAATATGATTGCTTGGGAAAAATGTTTTCATGGGAAAAGTTTTGAAATTAAGTTAAAAGCATGTTTTAGTTTTATTTTTTCACAACCTAACTACACATTCCTGATGTCCACTACTCTGTGTCCTCCTTGTCGTCAACCCTATCATAAAGCTTCAGGAACAGTTCAAAATTAGGTATAACATGAAATATACACTTAGGTTCTGGAAATAAATCCATAGCCTAAATTAGACAAAATATATCATCTAAACATCTGCTTCGCAAACTTACCAGTTCCTGTGATCATTGATAAGGCGACGAAAAATATTGGGCTACACGCCCGAACGGCCTCCCTACTCCCCTCACAGCCGTCCCATGCCTCGCATAACAAGAAACAACAATTAAAAGAATACGTATCTTTCGTCATCTTAACAAGTTTCACATGAACTTGGAAAACAATATTATAGAATAAGACTTACATGAGAAGATGTGCTTACTTCTTCTTCCTTTCATGACGTCCCCACTCTCCATGTTGCCATCCTACTGATCTTACATGGTCCAGCTACTTAAATCTATTATTATTTTACATATTTACAACTTGCCTTTGGCGACACTCCTTGTATATTATCATACAATTTGGTGTTTCATAACAAAAATTTAGTAGGGTCAGGCCGAGTAACTTTGCCGGTAACACGGTAACACAAGCCAAACAAAGTAACACAAGGTAACACAACGAAAATGTAAAGCTGAGCTCACAAGAGTTTACTTTAAACAAACATAGACTTTTTCTGTTTACCATCATAAATAATAAGGAATATTCGGAAAATTTAAAAATAATAGGCAATATATTAAAACGCCATAATTTTATCATAGATTATTTATTTATAAATATTACAATTTTTATATATTTATGTATATTATTTATCTTTTTTTTAAATTATTTAACTTACTTAATAAAAATCAGTTCTAAAAAAGTTAATGTCAATTACGTAAGGCTTCGATCAACTATAAAGAACTAGATACACAATCCACAACAAAAAAGTTCCCTCACTAAATGATCACCCACTTGACGTTTTGGGTTGTCTTTTCGTTTAGTAGCATTCGTTCGTTCCGAAAGTAAGCATGCCTCAGTGCGCAGTGAAAAATTGTAAAAATCACACCTCCAGAACATTAAAAGAATATGGAATGACATTTTTTAAATAAGTAGTTTTGTAATTATTATATGTGAATTGAAATTATCTTGGTATTTGGCCAAGAAAAGGTTATAAAACATTTTTTTAGTTTAATTAAATAACATTCGGCGAGAGTATAACCCTTTAAATTGAATAGACACTAGCGGAACTTACAAACCCATACCGTTGTATTTCAACATCATTTGTTCGGGTTATGCAGTGACTCTGTTCTAAAACAAATAGAGACGCTTTTTTTATATTATTTTTTTTTTTCATTTTCATCTGTGTTATAAAATTTAAGTGTAAAGAGTATATATATATTAATTCTGTTTTCTATACTTACATTAAAGGTATTATGGCAAAACCATTAATCATATAAAATTGAATTAATAAAAAATTTAACGTGCGTGACGTTTACAAACATAAAGTTTTATTGGATTTTTAGTTTTCCTAGAGATCCTGTGCGATGTGGACAGTGGACATACGTGGTCGCACGTCAAAGATGTGAAGATTTTTTCTAGCCGTCGCAAAGTAGTGTCTTTTGCTCCAAGCCTTTTTTAGAAAGTGACTCGTATGTCATTACAAAAGGAGTCAAAAGGTTACACAAAACAGCTGCACCTCAAATAGTATGTACCTTTTTATCACTTTTGATTTGGAGTTTCTTGTATTGAATAAAATAAAAAATATATATTTCATCTTCAGGACAAAGATGATGACAGCGAAGAAGACAAATGTTTTTTTTTAGTTAGTTGCTTTTTTTTAATAAATTATTACTTGTACTTAAATATCTATTCAGTTTCATAGCTAATTTCCTCTCTTAAATCTCAATAGGTCATTTCTGTTCAAAAAATTATACTAAGTTTTAAATAAGCAAAACATAATATATGTGTAATCGGGAAAGACACAGTTCTTTTCTTTTTTTACAAGTTATTTCATATTTCATAAAAAAATAAGCATAGAATATTAGGTTTATAAGCAATAATTAAGAAGAATGGCGGCGGCTGTGATTATCAATTGCAATGTATATTAATCGTCGGTAAATTTGAAATGAATGTGATTTTTTTAATAATAAAAGACCATAAAAACTAACATAAAAGTAAACGGCTCAACCAATTTTGATAAATCATATCTGAAATCCAGCGCAAGAAGAAGCTTTCGAATAAAATAAACTGCACCATTAACATCATCAGTTTAAGAGCTATGATGCTCCTATACATACACAACACAATCAGGGGTTAAAAAGAAAACCACACCATTTCGTAGCATTTTGAATTTGTTAAAAAGTTTGTACGAAGATTTTATATGTGAAATCGACCCAACTAATATATTTTTAAAATTAACAAAGGCAACTCCACTCCTCCCATGTTCTACGTGACAGCCAGTGTCATCAAATTGTCTTACGTTATCCTTTGTTCAAAACCCAAAGTGGTATTTTACAAATTAAACAGATTTTATTTTCGACTTTATAATATTACGTTAAGGTTTAAATTAGATTAAAATGTTTGACACTTTAGAACTTTTTCATAATACATGAAGTGGTATACAACTATCTAAGTACGTATTGTAGTTAGGACACTTTTAAATTTCATTTTGTATGGGACTGTGTATCTAGTTTTCTATAGTTGATCGAAGACGTAAGGTAAGTATGTTTTCTTTTGTTTTATTTTTAAAACGCAGGTACTACGTATATAAACACACCTTTAGGTAACACAAAGTAACACAAGGTAACTCAATCAGATGACTCGCGACAAATACAACCTTATTGCTTATTCTGTTACGATTTATGAATATTTTTTGCTTATAACTCATAAATCGGACTATAACTTACAAAATGAGAGCAAAATTTGATTGATTAAGTACTTACCGTGAAGAAAATTGAGTTCAGAAGTGAAAAAACAAAAGTTACACACCGAAAACACCACTTCACCTTCACCTCACAACAAACGAAATGGTCGAATGGCGCAGACGCAATATGCATGAAAACGAACAATGATGCCGCTTTAGGAAAAGTGTTAAATGTTACCATTAAGTACGTAAAGTAAATTTTGCCTAAAACGGTAACACAATGTAAAAGTAACACAATACAAAATACCAGAGACATTAATTTAATAGTGGTTATTTATACGATTTTGGTAATAATTATACCTAACGCAAGAATTCGTGTACCCTACATGGATCATACTTCTACAAAAACACTTGTTTTTGTTAATTATCACCATGGTATTCAAGTAAATTACCATGAATATATGTAAGGCGACGAGGGGACACTCAAATTTTGTATGGAGCCAAAACTCAGTGATTTAAATAAAAATTGAAAATAATATGTTAAAACGTCAATTCATAGGTTTTTATTGCATTTTCTATCACAGAAATACTTAATGATTATAGCAAAAAACGGTTTTAATAATTCGTCGTCATCGTTTTACTGTAACATTAATATAAAGTTGGGGACATAGCCATTTATTTGCAAGCGGCAAAGTTACTCGGCCTTACCCAGTAACGTAAATGTGGCTGATGGTTTGCTATATAAAAATAAAATTACAGGAAAACTTCTATCCTTAAATGGAAGCCTGTATTTGTCTGTTACGTATACTTTGCCCTCAAAAAAAAAATACAATACGAGTAATCGCATTGTCACCCTACTAGAATGAGACCTTTGCCACGTTGCTCGCTCTTCCTCGGCCCGCGTTTGAGCTCGAAGAGTTCTATCCTTATATAATTAGATCCATGACTTAAACACAGATTTGCGGAAATCCTGTTTTTTCTTCTTTTCA
Source organism: Aproaerema taeniolella (assembly GCA_949987775.1). Taxonomy (NCBI): domain Eukaryota; kingdom Metazoa; phylum Arthropoda; class Insecta; order Lepidoptera; family Gelechiidae; genus Aproaerema; species Aproaerema taeniolella. Next base: position 18,051,780 of record OX465244.1, on the reverse strand, counting down.
GGAAAAAGAGAAAAAACTTTCTTTTTCCGTTTTAAATTCGCTTTTTTTTTATTCGAATCGACGTGACACTGGCAGAAATGTCCAAAAGGACGATTGCTATAATTAAAAAAAAAACTAAAAAGGGTTGACATTGACAGATTGGTTGAATTTGGTTGATCTACAAAATCCGAGAAAAATCCGTAGTATCTATAATTAGTCTGTGGAGAAAAGTAATAAAATCGAGAAATGTGAGTTTTATTTAATTGACTAATAATAAATATAATAATAATACAAATGAGTGTTTGTGTAATGTAAGTGTAAATTCTAATAATTTGTTTCCAGTAGGTAGATGTGAGCAATAGTTCATCAGCTGGGAATAATATTAACTGTGATTTAGCTAAAAACCAAAATAATCCATGTTATGACATGAATAGGTAATTATGAACTAAATGATAGTACTTACTTATAATAATTAATAATTTGTTTTCCCCAGAAGTCTGATAATACTAATAAGAATTTACTAAATGAAGAAATCATATCAATTTCAGAATCAGCTGCTGGAGATGTTGCTGCTGGAAGTGAGGCCACCAGTGAGCGACCCCCCTCCGAAGCGGAGGATGCTGATTCCTCACCCGAGTACACAGACTGCTTCCAGTCACCATAAAAGTCTGATGACTAAGATGAAGAGTGGTCTGAGGGACGGCTCTGCAGAGTCTTATTTGGACTCCAGTGGCTTGGTAGGTGAGACCGTGATGACACAAGAAGAGCACACGTGATCAGAAAGACCCACTAGATGTACTAGAGGTATTCCTCCTAATAGGTATGAAGATTATGAATTTTATTTTCTCTCATCATTCATGGAACCTACCACATACATTGAAACTTTGGCTAGCTAAAGATCATTAGCAAGCAGCAATGGATATTGAATATCAATCACTTAAAAACAATGTTTGGAAGTTAGAAAAATAGAAACAGCCAAAAGCAAGTATTTTAAGGTGAAAATAGATTCTTCTGGAAAAGCCTATTTATTTTTAATAGGTTTAAAGCAAGTGGATTGAGCCGATAACCAGAAGTGGACTATGAAGACACTTCCTCCCCTGTAGTTAGGCATTCCACGATGCGAATTTTATTTAAGTATATTCTTTTTTTCATGGAAATCTTAAAGAAATATTCATGGAACAGCCCCCGGGTTTGGCTATGCACAGGATTCTAATAAGGCGTGTTTGTTACAGAAAAGCATCTATGGGCTGAAGCAAGCAAGTCGGGTATGGAATCAAACTGTAAACATTAAACTATATAAGTTACATTAAACTATAGACTGTGTAATATGGTGTGTGTGTGTGTATGTGTATAGACTGTATTGACTGTGTAATATTGTGAAAAAAAAAAGAAGAATCCAATGAACTATCTCGGGGGAAAGGCATGTCATATATCATTCGCGGGTACTTCGATGACAATTCAGTTTGGTGCTGTCAGGTGAGCAATCCGCGTGCTTACTCCCGAAATTCCCGGTTTTCGCGAGTATTTATTAAATTTACTAATAGAAAATTTATAATTATTATATAGAATTAATAGGCTCTCTTATGTGTTTGAGTGTGTGCACTTGGCCTGATATTACGTTTGAATTAAGTCAGTTTAATAACTGCTACACTAGATCTTATTGGGTTGCTGCCAAGAGGGTTCTCCGCTATTTGTCAAGTACTGTGGACTTGAGATTGATTTTTTATAAATGTAAAAGGTTGAATCTTGATTGGGCGAACGACCCTATTGACAAGAAATCACTTACAGGTTTTATAGTTAAAATATAAACTAATACTATAAATTGGGAGAGTAGAAAAGAACGCAGCATTGCTATGCCAAGTACTGAAGCAGAGTATTTATCCATTAGCGACGCATGTTAAGACGTTTTATTTATCAGGAGCTTTTGGTTAGATCTTATGGGCACACCTTTACAAAGCACAATTTTGAATGATAAATCAGAGTGCACAAAAGCTCTTGGCATAATCTAAAGAATGCATTACAATTTCATAAAGGATTTGGTTTCTGATGGTTGTATTAGTATATCATACTTACCAACTGATGAAATGATAGCAGATATACTTATGAAAGCATTGTCCTTTAATAAGCATATGTTTTTCAGACACTGATTGAATGTAACAAATGATAATTAAGCATGTCTATTTTTGTTTAAATTTCTTCTATGAATACCTCAATTTGTTCAGTTTAAGTTGTATTCTTGAACTGTTTAATAGATTATAGATTTTAGTTATCACAATCATAATGTGTCCACCAACCCGCATTGGGCCAGCGTGGTGGACTATGGCCTAAATCCCTTCCGTGTTTCGAAGGGAGGCCCGTGCCCCTCGGTGGGGATGTATATGGGCTGATAAGAGAAATCATGTTTCACTCCTTTTTATGTTACTTAATTCATAATAAGTTATTCTAAGTTATGGGGTTGACAGAGAGTGTAGGGACATTGTATTATATCCTTTTCCGTAAGGGGAAGTGTTAGATGATATGCCAAAGGACTGGTATCTACATTGTCAGATCGAGGCACCCTCTTTTTACTCGCACTTCTCGATTTGTATCTATCCATTGTCTGACTGTCTATAAGCGCATTCTATTTTTTATCCTAAAATAAAGTTTAACAGTGAGTTCTTGTTTTATTGCCACACCCGTAGTATACTTACTTATTGCGCATCATATTTTGTTGATGATAGTCAATTTTTCTGAAAGGAAACATACTTTATTTTTGCTGTTCGGTCAGTTTGGCTGAAATGGGAATTTTTTTTGATATACAGGATGGAGAAAAGGATCCCTTACAAAAATTTCAGCTGAATTGACAGAATGGCTTTACCCAAATTATAATTTGTGCTGGATACTTTCTTCTCTTCGTGCTGCTTGCTCCCATCCCATGTTGTATATAAAATTGAGTGATATACAATAATATAATTCATCCAGATACAATCCTAATTGATCGCACTATGCTGCATCTGCTTTGCTTATCAGATCCGTTTGTGGGATGGAGCACGGTAGGTGAACCTCAGAATGACGGGTGTACCTCAGAATGTAGATGTAAGCATCAATAGTTATAAGTAATTTAATGTAAACAATTGCTGCACCCCTGCGGGGTATCACAGGAACTACAACCTTGGTTTAAAATCAAACTTTGTTATGTGGTAGGTAAGCAATAAAAAGTTTAAGTTTGAATAGGTGTACAGTCATTCTGATGTTCACCATGGTACCTAGCTGACAATAATAGATTTAGATATAGGTACTGTTTTGTATGGTTTTTGAAGGGACACCAAAATAAAGTTAAGCAAGATTTTTTCTTTTATTCATTTTATAGAATAAGTATATTTATTAAACATTAATAGGTAATAATTTTTTTGATCTGTTTCTTTTTTACTTCATATTCCATTTAAGTAGCATTTTCAATAAATATTATTTCATTTCAAATAAACATCTGTAAGTTTCCATTTAGAAATGGTAATAAATCTACATATCTAGTTGCTTCCTAATCCTAATTATGACCTTGAGACAATCATATTCCAAAGACACACTCACAATATTGTTGTTTTTACAATTCTTCTGAATAATCTTGTCGATAACCTCGCGTTACAACTACAAGTCATGCTTTCTTTATTCCGTCTGGTTCGTGGTTACACCCATTTTGTGTCTTTACCTTTTGATCCTTTTATATAAAATCTTGTGTTGGCTGCGAGTTGCAAAAAAGTCCTGGTGTTATATACTCCTTGGTCCTGGTAGGCTGTCCTGGTAGGGTGGCCTGACCAGTTTCTTTTCAAGAGACTGAATTTCTTTTTTTGGCTTTGCAAAAAAAGAAATTCCCCTATCATCACCCAGCGACCGTTTCCTCTATCGATAGTTTTTTATAGGATTGTGGGTCATCTTTAATTAATGCGTTTGCTTTTATCCTTCATTTATCTTTCACACTTCACTTCTTGTTTAGTTTTTTAGATACAAATACATTGTGCACTTGGTTCTTTCTGTGGATTTTCGTCTTGTGCACTTTCATTCTTGTTCTCTTGAGTTTTTATAATCTTTTTGTTGTTTCTATATGAGTAAAGGTACAGTTTACCTTATTTAATATCCTTACTTTTTCTTTTTTAACTTACAAACCTTTTTCTTCGATATTTCATAATCTACATTGAATATTAACTTCTCTTCTGTATTTTTATTTGTAGTTTTTTGATTACTAAATATAAAGATAATAGCTTCAAAATATTTTCAAATCAGAGTTTAAAATCACACAGCGTTTGAAACAAAAAGTCACCAAGTTAGCCGCCTCAACATAGCGATCATTCATCCCTATCCATTTGTGACTCCTCATTTAAGATTGTAGAACGCGACTTTACATGGCTGCCCAACCAAAGACAACAAACGTAGAGAGCTGTCAAAGTGTGCAGCGTTTGGCGGTGGTGTACAAAAATTGAACGGTCCCTTTATCTAATGCCATGATGGCATCAGATGACGCTGGCAGAGAATAAACTGTCCGGTACCTTTTGACTCGGCTCCTTCATTTGATGCCAATTTATTTAAAGCCATGGTTTTAAATGCCATGACAATGAATAACTTTAGCAGAGAATGGCCTGGCATAGAATAAAGGTGCCGTACTTAGCGGGCCCCCTCATATTGGTACCATGTAAGGTCACGTGACTTATTTCGAAGTTGATTTTCCAAAGAATGAATGATGCCCATGCGTACCTATGCGTACCCCATAAAAACATTTTTTTGTAAATAAAGAATGAACTGATGTTTTTTTTTCGCCATCTTATCTCATGTTTATGTTCCATAAATATTGATATTTCTTATTCGTATACGAATATTCCTGAGCTTTCGGTGAACACCAGCGTATGTGGGCAACCACTACTACCTCAAGCTTGTCCAGCAGACTCAGCAGAGGAATAAAAGTGTCCAAAGTGATTTTTAGTCTCGAAGTATGAAGTGGTCTTGGATGCTGCTCGCATACTGATTCCTCGACTTCTCATCGAATACCTGTCATAATGTTTTTCAGCAGTATGAACATCCATATACCTGGAAGATATAGACTTTGCGGATGATCTCTGCCTACTCGCTACTTCACGAGAACACCTCCAGTCCAAGGCCGACGATCTTGCCAATGCTGCTGCTGAAGAGGGTCTGCGCATAAACGGTAATAAAACGAAAGACATGCGCCTTAATACCACTGATGCAACGCCTATCTATATAAACGGCAAAGCAGTCGAAATTGTGAAGCGCTTTACCTACCTAGGGAGCATTGTAGACCCTATGGGAGGTACAGAAGCTGATGTAGAAGCGCGTATCAACAAGGCAAGAGCCGCATACGCACAGCTTAAACCCGTTTGGACGTCATCAATAATCACACAAACAAAAATAAGAATATTCAACTCGAACGTCAAGTCAGTCCTCCTGTACGGATGCGAGACATGGCTCGTCAAGAATGACGTCACCAGCAAACTTCAGGTGTTCGTGAACAAATGTTTACGTCGCATCCTGGGAATCTGTTGGCCACGAACCATCCCTAATGCAAGACTGTGGGAGCTAACTGACCAAAAACCAATGAGCAAGGAGATTCTTATAAGAAAATGGCGCTGGATTGGGCACGTCTTGAGGAGACCAAATAACCATCTGTCTAAACAAAGCCTTATATGGCAAGCTTGTGGTACAAGAAAGCCGGGCCGTCCCCGTACCACCTGGAGACGGTCAGTTGATAAAGAGGCTGCATCAACTGGTCTCAGTTGGAAAGACATCGAAGCTGCCGCCCAAAACAGAGAAGAGTGGAAATCCTTTCTGAGAGCCCTATGTCCCTGATGAGGGATAACAGGATTGCATGATGAACATCCATTGCAAGCTAAATATTACCCATTAGACAGATTGAAACTGTCCAAAAGCAAAGTGAAGTGATTCTACTGCAGAATACTGTCTGTCACAGACTACTTAGAAGGAAGATAGTTTTCTTAATTAATTTGGTGGATACCGGCACTGCACTGGACCACCCCTAACATGACCCACTGACCCTGCAAACTTGAGTTTTCCTAAGATGTCAGGACAAAGCCATCAAACTGATTCAATGAGCCTGAAATTTCACATGTGAGTGAGTGAAGAAATATAAGACGGTAAAACAGAACTTAGATACCACAAGCAAACTCAACTCCTCAATTTTTATCAAGTTACAAAATATATGCTTACGTTCCTTTTAATGTCTTTTCATTTTACATATTATTATATAAGAAATGGTGTGTGTCTATACCTAGCGGTGCCCCGTCACTGGGCAAAAATGAATGCAATTAATAATTAGCTCTAGATTTGTTCCATAACGGTGATATGTTAGACGCACCGAAACAGTGATATACTGGAAAAAGTTCAGTGCATAATTGAAACAATGTGTTTTTGTTTTCAAAACCAATTTCAAGTTTTCAAAACCAATGTCAGGTTCAGTTGTTATCTTGGAGATAGGCAGTGTTCTCTGGATAGGGAATCTAATAAGACAGCATAAATAAATATTTAAGAACTACTTAGTCAGTTAATTTTGAATCGCTGCTTTCAAAACCCAATATATTTATTTCAACAATATCTTGAAAATTACTGAATGTACTTAGTTAATCTTTTAATATGTTGAAGTAAACAAACACATACTAGGTGTACTGAAGCCATTCATATTGCAGAGTGCATACATGTGGTAACCTCATGTGCGGCCCTCTGTACTTTAGTATATAACAATTCAAATTCAAAAATAACTAGACTTACCCTAGTACTTAAGAATAAAAATTTGAAATATTTGGAATAAAACAATTTTTTTTAAAATAAGTTTTTTAATTCATATATGCACTTTAATTCATTTTCCAAAACAAGTCTCAATTCGTAACCCAAATTTCACTGAAATAAAGAATTATGCACAAAATTAACAATATTATAATTTCAGTAAATAAATAAAATAAATAAATAAATATCTTTATTTCACTTTAAACAATTTAAAAGTAAGCGAGTTGCTAGTGTCTCCATTTAGTTAGGCTTTTCGCCTGTGTTTGGAGCCACCGCTCTTCGTGAGACCATTCTATTCTTAATTTTAATTTTAAATCTATAGGTACTTATCACAAATTAACACAAAATAAAAATATATATCATAAATTCATAATGTTAGTAAAAGTTGAAAGAGAGTGTAAGTGTGTGTGAATGTGTGTGTGTGTGTGTTACGAGTGTTTATTAATGTAGGTATCTGATATATTCATATGTTATCCGAGGTGGAAGAGCCGCTGAAAGGCCAGCCCTACGACTATGTGTTGGGATCAGTAACAGTAAAATGAAATCTTCAGTGATTCAGTTCTCACCGTACCTACATGCCAGTCATGTTTCACAGCCTTGTAAAACGTGTGGCTCAGGCCAGCAGACCCACGGAACTTAAACAACGAATTTAGGTATTCTATGTATGCCAATATATAACACCTATTGATGCCAAAAGAACCATATACAGGGTGTTAAGTAATTCGATCTTATCCTCTTGGGTGGTAAATAAGCCCATGAAACTGAACAACTTTCCCTAAGAACAAATGCCGAAATACGAAAAAAAATTTTTACTTCCCATACAAATTGCATCAGCTGATAAATCATTTTGTATGGGAAGTCAAAAATTTTTTTCGGATAAGATCGAATTACTTAACACCCTGTATAGTTGCCTTCATAGTTTAAGAAATATAGGTCATTGTTTGTGGGTTGCTTCAAGCGCTTTGGAGCTATAAAACAATCTTGGTGTGCCTGCTGGGCGGAGGGTTCAACGCAGCAGACCAAACCAAGATCGTTTTATAGCTCCGAAACGCTTGAAGCACTAGGTTTGAAACTTTTTTCTCTATGGCACCAATGAAAGCATTTAAGCTTAGAACTAGTACCATGTCTCTAACTTTAGCCATTTCCGTGTACGAGAGGTGGGTCTGCTGAGCTGTTATCCATCCAGCAGTCCCACAAACAACGACCTTTATTTCTTAAACTATGATGGCACTAGATATTGTTCTTTTGGCATCAATAGGTACTAGGAAGGCATTATATATTGGCATACATAGAATACCTAAATTAATTGTTTAATTTCCGTAGGTCTGCTGGCCTGAGCTTGTGAAACGGGTAGAGCTTTCAAAGTATCACCGTTGTTTGTGAGCAATACTCCATACTCCACCTAAAATGAAAATAATAATAAAGCTTTATTCATTCCACATGCATTATCTAACATAACATTACATTGCAATTAAATTAAATCAAATCAATTAATATTATTAAAAATGCAAAGTTAATAAATGAAATTAAGTTAATTAAATTACTTAATGTTCTTTTATTTAGATTCTTCATCATCTGTGGACCCTTTTGGGTAAAAGCCTCCTCCAAGTTATTCCACTCATCTCTATCTTTAGCAGCCTCCATCCATTGCTGGCCTGCTACTCTCGCTATCTAGTCGTCTGTTTGCTATGACATGAAAATGGATTTGGTTAATGAAAGTGGATTAATTGATTCTTATAAACTTATTAATTATTCCTGGCTTAAAATATTAGGTATATTGTGTATTCAAAAGTAACTAAATGGAAAGTTAAAGCTATTGTAGAGTTAATGACGGGGTTTTAGTAACTAAAAACCCCGTCATTAACTCTACAATAGCTGTGCAAATCGTATCCAATGTTTGCAAGTTTCCTGACATGCCAACCTTGGTTTCAGCTTCAATTATACATTTTAAACATTCAAGTACAAGTTTGTTTATGTGGGTAATGTAATGTAATGTTATTGCAATTCGACCAGAATCACGTAGCAAAACATTTAATTTTATTTGGGTACTTACGGTTAATGTTTTTAAGCTCAATACTCCCGCCAGGGAGTATTATGTTCCTTGGTAATCCTACACACACACACTTCTTGGTAGGTCATCAAAGGTAGGTTATGGCAAGCGGTATTCTTTATTTATCCCAATCAGTCAATCCTTTTTTTAGGAATATTATTATGGCGGTCACTGGGTCATGTTACGGGTGGCTCTGTCTTCAAAAGTTATGACAATTTTGCCAATGCCAAGATTGGAATCTACAAGAGATCACGGTGCAAACAATTCTACTCTATTCTTGTGCATATATGGGTCTGTCTTTTTATGTAAGACAATTTTGCCAATGCCAATGTTGGAAACTAAGAGATCACGGTGCAAACAATTCTATTCTTGTGCATATATGGGTCTGTCTTTTTATGTAAGAAAATTTTGCCAATATCGAGGTTGGAAACTACAAGTGAACGCGGAAGAAAATTAAACAAACGGTAAATATTTTTGTTGTTGTCGTTTTTGATTCGCCTTACGATGACAGTCACAGACTATTTAGTTTATTGTTTTATTATTCGCATTGCGGCAGGCAAAGGTTAAGAATCATACAGCCTTGTCATCCTATGCAGTTTATGCGTTTTAATGTGACTGCACGACCGATGACCCATTTTTATTTTTTTAGTTGTTTTCAAAGTAAACAATAAAAATGTCCATAAATCAATGTTAAGGGTAATTAAAATTTAAACATACATTGAAAGGTAAATTATAAGAACAAAGTAAAATAATACTGCAGCATAACAGAACGCACAGTTAAGTAATTTGAATTTGATGTTCACGCAAAATATTGAAGTTGATTCAAAAGTTACCATGGTTTAGTAGCCGTCAAAATCAAAATCAATTTTTTTATTGAATTTTGGCGTACTAGTGTGAAACAAATGAAAGAACGACTTTCTCATGATACTTGCAGTGCGTTTTGTTTTGCTGCAGTATTTAAATGTATTCGTTGTTTTTCATTACTTATTGATCTTTATTTTGATTAATTTAAAACTAAATGTTAATTTTTAATGTAATAATTATTTTTTTACCTTGAAAACAAAAAATAAATTGATGGGTTCTAATATTAAAACGAATTGTGACTGTCACTGTGTCACTATTGAAAATGTTAAAATCAAGATGTTTTGAAGAAAATTGAGAAGTTTATTTTGAAATTGTAGCATAATTTAACAATATTTTTGAGTTTTTCGTGTAGTACGTGTAGTGGTGTTGAGTCGGAAGACGAATTCCACGTAAAACGTATACTGTTAAACTAACTACTAAAGGTTTCAAGACCAAGTAAGTTTTGTGGTGTTTTCCTATCGCCGTGGATGGAATTTCATCTAAAATCTTTTCTAAAGCAGACTTTCTGAGGCATGGAAAATATTATCGCCGCATTTTTTACGCAGCCATTGGTAAGATATGAGTTATCTATTGTAATATCATTGGTAATCTGCCTATCAATCTTCTGCAGAAGTTCTCGGAAGTTGTCATGGTTTTTTCTGTACTTAGAGATGTGTTGAAAATACTTTCAGTGGTAAAACGCAGGTAGGTAGTTATTCCAAAGTGTTGGTGAACTTATCTATTAGTTTTGTAGGCCTAACACAAAAATCTTAATATTGTTTTACTGAGATTGTTTGTTTGTTCTTCTTTCTTACAATTTCAAGTCAATATAATGGAGCCAAGCCAAAGTGTTATCAAATCTAACATACTTAATAATCATAATAAGCAAATATTATCATACCAACTTTTACATATACTTATCATTATTTATGAACGTACCTATGTCTGTTCTATGACACATTATTTCATCATCACACTATACCTATTCACTTACGTTCAGGCTTCACTCTGCCGGTCTTACAAGAAACAACTTAGAGCTGAGTGAAGCCGTTTTTCTACACACAACACTGCACAAACACACAAGTACGAATTGCTAGGACTTTGCAAATATTTCCTTTTAAAAGTTTTGAAGAAAACTTTAAAAGGAACCTAATGTTAACCTAAATGTGTCAACTCAATTCAAAATATCTTAACTTCATAGAACATTAAATGTTTCGACTGTCATAACATAACATCTTAGTGCTCCAAAGTCATCATCATCCTGACCTGCTAGCGGTGCTCCCTGCTGATCAACAGACGATGCTCTGGTTTATTACAACCATTAGAGTTTCTTTACTTGATGTTGGTCACTTTTTGCCTTTCCCTATTTTAATACTACTTAAATTCCCGTGGGAATTTTCCCGTCAATTTTCCAATGTTTTTAATAGTTATTCTGCTATTCGGGATGGAGAGAAATACAACAAATCAAAAACCATGGAAACCGGTCCAGCCGATCTTGAGTTATAAGTGGTGTAACTAACACGACTTTGTTTTATATATTTAGATGGGTTCGCTCTTGACCACAATCTAGCTTAGGGAAAAGATGTGGTCGAGGATGTAGCGAACTCACCCAGAAGAAGCCTATTCACTCGTACTTTAAAGATATTTGGGTTGTATGAACTCGGAAATACAGACACCGGCAGGGAATTCCACTCCTTGGCAGTGCGCAATATAAAAGATGAAGAATAGCGCTCAGTACGTATCCGAGGGATCTTGACAAGATAAGGGTGATACCCGCAGTGCATCTGGATGTCCGATGGAAAAAAGGGGCAGGCGGAATGAGCCAATGCAGCCTCTGAGCACAGTCTCTGAAGTACATCTTATAAAAAACACATTTAGACTTCTTTTTTTACAATATGTTATTTCATTCTGAAGGAGATGAAGTTTTCCCAGTTATATTAAATAAGATGAAAAGAATTAATTAATCTGCTTTCATTAACTTAATTTATTTCCAGGTGGAGTGAGTCATCTTAGGTTTTGTAAAGCATGTGCAAAGTAAGCTTTTAAAAGATGACTGGCAAGCTTGACAGTTTGGACCGGCCCTGCATTGTATGGCGCGCAGTATAAATCAGAGCTCAGCTTAAATTGGTAGTGTAAAGCGTGACCTGCTCTTGACTGTACGTTAGTGACAGCGCCGCAACAACACCGCGGTCCTATATCGTGGTAAAGCTGCTGAGAAAAAATTGGTTGCCTGTAAAGTCGGTATACGGGCGAAAGTTTTACGTGACAACGACTTTGAGTGGTAAAATAATTTTAATGTGTGGAAGGGACGCGTGCCTTTCACTTTTTATGTCTGTCTCTCTCGCTCTTAGGCGGGCTAACCATGCCCGAGTGGAAGGGACGCGTGCCTCTCACTCGCTCTCATTGTGAGCGCATAACGTGAGCGGAGCGTAACGCAGTTTCTTGAAGTGTCACCCGGCAAACCAATTTATAAGACGTTGTCACGTCAAAAAAATTCGAACTTTCTCAGGGATGTGGCTGCCTTTCATTAAGATAATTCTACACGAACACAACTACTGCCATGTATGTACACTGAGAACACCGTCAATGATATGATAATTAATATTGTTGGAAGACTACCAATCAAACCAACATAATAACTTTGATTTATTGTGTATTGGGAACTTCCTAATAGAGTTACATGATTTTAACTAGTTGACAGTAAAGATACATAGTAAAAGGCTCTAGCACCAATCAAAAACTGAATGTATAATTTTTGGAATGATGGGTATTCGAATAAGAACAAAACTGAGAATGATGAAGATGGTTGAGAATAAGATGTATAGAGCCTGTTACAAGGACTTTGTTTGGAAAATGAGTGATATCTGATATAATAAGATTAACATGCATATATGAATAAAAAAACTTGTTCCACATAATTTTATTTTATTCCAATAAATTCTCCCGATAAATCACCTAGTAAACTAAAAATCCAACTGTCATAATTCATCCAAGAAAAAAACTGTTGAAAATAAATACAGAACTTTCTCCGGAATGTCCGCAGTCTCTTATAGGTGAAAATCACTTGTTGGAAGGTGCATTAGCATTACGTCTTGTGTATACTGATGAAGTCGAAGAGTTGAGTTTCCTCATGGTATCTAGAAGTTCCTTCAGGTGTTTATCCCATCATTTTCTATCTTCACTCACATGTACAAACAAAAATAAAATTCAGGCACATTGAATCAATTTTGTGACTTTTTCCAGACATCTTAACTGTCTGCTGGGAAAACTCAAGTTTGCAGTGGGTCTTTACTGTGCCAGTAGCCATTAAATTGATAAGGAAGATTGTTTCTCCACAACATAAACACTTCTTCTGCAATCAAATTGCTTTTGTATAGTTTCAGTCTGTCTACTGGGTAATATTAAGTTTTTATCTAGTAGTGGTTGCCCTCAGAAGTACTTAATCACCAACAGATTTTCGTTTTCGCCAAAAATATTATTGTTGTGATTACTGTAAAAACTTCAAATGTTTATCTCCACAGCCGACAAGGCTATTTCTACTGACCTTTTTTTTTAATTTTAGTATTGGCAAAGGATTACATGAATGTACAGCCACACTTTTTTTATATTTAACACTGGCAAAGGAGTAATTCATTATACAGCCACTTGTTAGGGTTCCGTATCCAAAGGGTGTATAAAGGGTGTGTTCGTCCGTTCGTCTGTCACTACTCACCAGGCTATATCTTATGAACTGATATAGCTAGACAGTTAAAATTTTCACAAATGATATATTTCTGTTACCGCTATAACAAAAAAAAGCCAAATGCGAGTCGGACTCTAGCTCCCATAACTTTGCATTTTTTCAACCAAAATACTCCCGAAGAATTATAGATTGCCTTTGGTGTTGGGTAAAGTTTCAGGCATTCTATTCATAAAAATGCACTTTATGAATAGGCATACCTATTCTTAAACTGGTAGCTAATCCAACACAATGCATGAATATGCCTATTTTCCATGCCTTTTACGGATGCTACACTGAGTCTAGCCGACGACGCGGTATCGGCATGGCAGGGGCAAGAAGACTGCTTTCGACCCCCGGAAAGCTTTTCTAGAAGTTTATAGTTTAAGCTTGCAGCGCTCGTAACCCAGCGGCTCTCGCTGATCTCAACCGATCAGTGAGGTTAAGGGACGCACACAGAGGCAGGGAAACTGATGGGTGACCAAAAGAGGCAATTTATCACGAGCGTTTCCGTGCTTCGGAGGGCACGTTAAGCTGTCGGTCCTGGTTGTTGTCGATTGACTATAGTCGTTAAAACCAAGTCAGAGGCTATTGTGCGGTTTGAAAACTCTGACACTAGGGTTAGCCAAGTTCGTCTCGCATTCTTGAATATACCTAGGTACACGATAAGAAGAAGAAGATAGTTTAAGCTTTTGAAAAGCTCCAGCGATATCAGCTCGGAATCAATACCAGTGTTAGAACAATTTGTTCTTTTAATAACAGACAACAGCACGTCAGGTTACCCATTTTCAATGCGAATGTCGTCGCTATTACGTCCTAGATAAGGGTGACGTCAAGGACAACATGTATAGCCAGATGTGGTGCCGTGTCTACGACAGAATGAGTGAAATAGAAGGTAGCCTTCCACGTTGAACTGGGAGTGCAAGTAAAACTTAAAAAGTACCAGCTGCCAACTCTTCCCGGGCATACTACAAAAGTAGTAAGTAGGACGCGAAGGTTTTGTTGTATTATAGGTTTATAGGCGAAAGTCTGAAAACCTCTCACTTTTATACATCATTGGTTCATCTAATAACCCTCAAAATTGTATGTCGACCGTGGCATCAAGTGGATCTAAGACTCCTAATGCACTGCTTACTCCAATGGGTATTAAAGGCGTGAGCTTATGTATGTATGTATGAAGGGTAGAAGATACTCTCCGATGCTTTTAGTTCTCAAACCAAATCATTTTCTTTCAGCAATCAGTACCTAAGTACTATTCAGTAAGACAACCTCTAAAATGGAAAAAAAAACTTTTGACTAAACTACTGAACCGATTTTGATGATGTGTAGATTTGTTTTTTATGTCACTTCCTTACACCCTCCCAATTGGATTCCTAAAAAGACATTAGAACGGAATAAACATCATCGATGTTGTCATTTGACCTCTAAAATACGATAAGGGTCGAATCCAGCTGGCTTCCACATCTTAAAATACTCATTGTTGTATCCTCTAAGAATTTCTATATTTTTCAAATTGCCGCCCCGCTTAATCAGCAGTAGGTATCAGTAGAACCAGCAGTAGGTATCCTCTAAGAATTTCTATATTTTTCAAATTGCCGCCCCGCTTAATCAGCAGTAGGTATCAGTAGAACCAGCAGTAGGTATTAGTAGAAATAGCCAAAACAAACAAGATTGCGGCCAATTTTAAAGATTTCTACAATCATTCATGACAAAGACCGAGACGCTGTTATAGTAATTTAATTAGTTTTTGTTTCGTTTTACTCGTCACTAATAACAACCGAAAAAACACATCTGTCAACTCGGTTATTTGGCGTTATGTAAAACTATAAAGTGAGACAAAAAATCATTTCGTGTATGGACTTATCTTTGGTCTCTTTCTTTTTTAATGACTGAACGCTTTTTGTGTGAAAAAAGCGGACCGTGGGAGGTCAGTGAAAATAGGATTAGCCCTCCACAGCAAGTTACAATGACAAGAGCCAAGGAGTTTACAAGACTACATACTCTTTGATACAAGAGCGAGATGTGAAATGAGATGGAAGGATGGGAAACATCACGCGGGAAAATTTAAAATACATACAAAAATAAAACTCAAAATTACGGAAAAAAAAAATTTTAGTTTTGGAAGGTTTTCTTTCTTAGTTTAGATATACAAAATGACTTTCTAACAACAAATTTACAAATTATGTATTTTATTAAGCCGCTAAATAATGTTTTTCAAAGGAAAACTTGCGATGTTGACGCCGGAGGGGTCGCCTACTTCAAAAGCGTGATAATCAATTTCCATAGAGTCGGAAAATCCTTACATGGTACCAATTGTTTCATAAGAAAAAAAGAGTACGCATGAGATCGTTCATTCTTTTAAGCTTCGACTTAGACGGCCTGTCACGTGACGTGTCATGGCAGCCCAAAGTGAGATTTAATCAAATTTTGTCTTATGCTTCGTATGCTTCAAGATCTTTGAGAGCTTTGGGAACCCAAATTATATTTTTCTGACTTCTTATAGATTTCTTATATCCATATTTAAGATCCCCGAAGTCATTCATTCTTATATTTTTCTCACTAGTTCGCAAACAATGCGTCCCCATGGTACCAATTGAATCAGCTTCCTTCCGTCAGCATCAAAATCAACGCGTCAAATTCACGCAAGAACGGTGGTAGCCTCCCAGTATAGGGCTACGGTCCGAATGACAATAATATCGATATTATCGCTCAAACATTGGTCCGATTGACCTGTTAGCGCGCTCACAGCGCTGACAGTGACGTCACTCATGACGTCATTACCGACGCCATCTTGCGCTAACAACGACCATGCCTCGACGCGTAATCACTGTGAGCGATCTGTCAAACATCTGTCAAACGCACGTCAAAATAAACAAATTGAAAGTGTTTTTCTTGTGTTTTTTTAAGGTTTTCCTTTAAAGTTCTTCTTTCTTTGTTATTGGCGTGGGTGATGACTAATTAAACTCCTTGAGCAGAAAAAAAGCATCTTCAGAAGGTAAACAAAGATTTTGAGGTTAGAAATACCGTAAGCGCGCTAACGTTCTGGTCCGATTCGATAACTGTCATTTGTCGATTTTAGCGCTGTCATCCATTCGGACCAGGCTGTTAGCGTTGGCGCGCTGTTATCCGCCCGCATGTCCCAGCGAGGCCGCGCGCCAACCCTAGATCGTCCCGCCATTTTTACGACTTCCGCCGCGCGGCTCGAGTTTCACAGAACCATTCACTGTGACTCAAGTTGTTATTGTAACACTATCAAGTGTTATGTTTTTTATGTTTAGTATGAACGCTGCTACATAGTTAAGTGTTTTGTTTATCATAATTTGACTACATTGTAGAATTACGATACGCTGAACACGGAGATAGCGCTTTTTTGAGCTGGACATGTATTTAAACGATCATATCTCAAAAATTAAAGCGATGACATAGGGTTTTTTATTTTATATTACGTTACTACGATTATATATAATAGGAATTTAAATTAAAACAAATACCTGTCCATACAAAATTATTTATTTACAAGCCTTTGATTTTGCATAAAAATCTCGCGGCGAGAGCCGTAATTCTAGATAAACTTAAAATATCTCAGATGCACAAATACCACATTTAGGCCTACAATTGAATAAATACAAGACAAGTAGTCTAATATTCTTACAAAATAAACAAAAAACATAGCGATAGCATTTACCATCACTGAAATATATGATAATTAGTTCAACAGTGCTCATTCACACTGTGAATTCACTTAGTTTTACAGAGTTTTTTGTTCTACTTAACATACCATACAAAAATAACAATAACCATGCCCAACGGCACTTTTAAAGCCCTTTCTAAAAAGGTATCACACTTGTGTATTCAACAGTAAACAAAAAATACATTCAACAGCAAACAAAAAAACCATCGCCAGATGGCGGGCGTAAAGGTTTGGTACACACTAAGTGCGTGATTGAAAAAACGGCCCAGCAAAACGGTGCGAGATGGGTTGGTGCCACTCTTACAAATTTTGGTCTACACCCTGAGCTGTTTCTAATACAAGTTTTTTTAACCGACTTCAAAAAAAAGGAGTTTTAACCTGTATGTATGTTTGTATGTATGTTTGTATGTATGTTTGTATGTATCTTTGTATGTATGTATGTATGTTTGGCCGCGATTATCTCGAGTTTGGCTGAACCGATTTTGATGCGGTTTTCAGAAAAGTATTTGTTACATTTAGGAGGTTTCAGTATTTTAACCGACTTCAAATAAAGGGGGGTTCTCAGTTTAAACTGTATGTATGTAAAATAAATAAAATAAAAAAATCGCTTAAACTTTTCAAAGATAACACTTTGTTTTATTAACCGACTTCAAAATATAACCAACTTCAAAAAATTAAGAGGTTATAATTTGCACTAAAAATGAAAAATTAAACTTTAAAAAAAATAGAATCAACTTCAAAAAAGCGAAAAATAAATACAATATCATTTGATGTTCTATGTAGTACCTACCTACTGAGCTGTTTGAAGTCGGTGCCATAAAAATTAAAGGAAGGTGGCAGCCTTCGCATCGACTTCAAACAGCTCAGTAGGGAGTTACTACATAGCACATCAAATGATATTGTATTTATTTTTCGCTTTTTTGAAGTCGGTACTATTAAAAAAAAAGTTTTAATTAGGGTTCAGTAGTCAACTAAGAATCCTGAGCGCATTTCCTGAAGTAATTATTTATTTTATCAACTCGTGTTTCTCTCGTCCTCTTGTTTACGCTATGTATGTATGTATGTATGTGTGTATGTATGTATATTTATAGTTATATACTTATATTTATTTAATATACTTATATTAGATTTGTATGTCTACGTATTTTAAATAGGTACCTATTATACTAAGCTTTTCATTTTTAATCAAATATTTGCACCACCCGCTTCTGTTTACTAACTTATTATTTCTCCTTTACCCCAAGGTTGCCTGGAAGAGATTGCTTTTTAGCAATAAGGCCGCCCTTCTGTACACTTTCTTGCTTTGTTTGTTTTTGTTTGTGTTCTATTTATGTGTGTGCAAATAAAGAGTTAAATAATAATAATAATCCTTAAAATTTTCATTTTATTTTTACTAACCTTTTCCCGCGACTTCGCTCGCGCTAAGAACTATTGTTGTTTTGTTGTTTTGTTGTTATAATTGTCAAATGTTTTTAATGGACAAATAAATGCTTATTATTATTATTTTTTTGTCACCCATTTCATTCTCTAAATCTTTTATTTTCGAAAAATCGTGAAACACGTGTCCGTTTATTTGCTTCAAGGTACTTATATCCTCACGAAGTTGTGAGTCAAAATTTTCAAAAAAAATGTTTTCACCACACAAACTTTGAACCCCCGTTTCACCAGTTTAGGGGTTGAATTTCAAAAAATCCTTTCTTAGTCAAACTCAAACGTGTTTATTTTATTGAACATACAAAATGATACTTGAACACGTCAATATGATGAATTACATTAGCACTTTTGGCTTTGCGCCTATTCGCAAAGGTGCAGTCTTTCTCAGGAGAAGAATTTTTTATTTTTTATTATAAGATGGGTTAACTCTTGACCTCAATCTTGACCATAAGGTCAAAGATGAGGTCGATAATGGAGCGAGTTAACCCAGAAAATGCCTATAAAGGCACTGGTAGGTACTCCCACGCACTTCCAAAATAGGCAAGAAACTCCGAGGGTCGCTCTTTTTAAGTCAATCATATAAATTTTCTTACTTTTAATTTTAATTGATTTAATATTTGAATAACTCTGGAGCTAAGCAATTTATTTCCATGGTTGCTTGTCTAACAGATAATCCGAAATTCTATAATTTATTTGATTTTTATTTTACATAGGTACAGTTTAAACTGAGAACCCACCTTTTTTTGAAGTCAGTTATAAAACTAAAACCTTCTCCTAAATGTAACAAATAATTTTCTGAAAACCGCATCAAAATCGGTTCAGCCAAACGCGAGATAATCGCGGACAAACATACATACATACAGGTCAAACTGAGAACCTCCTTTTTTTTGAAGTCGGTTAAAAATATCCGCAAGCAGTTTGCGTAGGCCAAATGTTGCATTTTATTTAAAAACTCATACCTACAAAAAAAAACTGACTGAAACTCGGATTACTCAGTGTGCCCCAGCCTTAAACCGTACAATCGACACTTCACATTTGTAAAACCAAATTCTTGACGTATTTTGCTGATGTTTTTTACTATGCCGTCTGGTGATTACCTGATCTAACATTATTAATTGCAATTATCATGATAAAACAGCCAAATAATATCAAAATTGAAGAACAATATTTACGTGAGCGTTCAAATCGCGCGCCAAGATTGTTTACCATCAAATGTAAGGCCAAATTTTGTGTTTCATGCTGAAAACTTTATGTCTACGCATTAGTTGTTTACTTACCTTGAAAATGCTAAAAAACCAAGTAAATATACTCACTGTAAGTATTTTAATTATTGAATTCATTCCAATCAGTCGCAGATTCACTTCACTTCACTCACAGTTTAAATTCTCTTTGGGAACTGCCAACTTCAAAATTTTTTTTCTTAAATATTTTTCATGGCCTGGATGATTGTTTTGGCTAATATTGGTAGAAAATATTACAAGGAAGCGAGACAGATATATACAAATACTTCTTAAACAGACAAAGACCACTATATTTCAATAAAATAGACGGCCGAACAGCAGGGGGCCCATGTCAACTGAGAGTTGACACGGGCAATTTGCGGTACAAGGCGCGTCAACTCCCAGTTGACACGGACATTCCGCCAAAATCGTCATTCGGACCGTGTTCTAGGTGTGCTGGTGTGGTGGCATGTCCAAATCTTAGCCGATTTATGGTTGAAATAAAGTCTCGACTGGCCACTTCAAGCTTCCAATACCAGGGCTTTGATGGTAAGTTCTGTTGAATACTGCCATACCATTTTCCTTTTCCATTCACGTCTTGATCTGTCTTCCATAAATTCTTCCAGAGCTCTTTAATATCTTCAGTTATAGATGAATAACAGTCAGTAAACGGAACTTGTAGGGCAGAACTAATATCTAAAGAATTAATTCCCTGAAATGCAGTCCTGTCAGCTATTTCATTGCCAGTGATTCCTTTATGTGAAGGTATCCACATAAAGGATACATCAATACCTTTTTGCTGATACCCAAAGAGCATTTCTTTTATTTTAAAAACTAAATAATTACTTTTGAAGTGCTGTTTACTATTTACAAGGGATTGAATTAGACTTAAAGAGTCTGTAAGAATTAAAAAGTATTTACAAAAATATACATTTCTAATGCATTTAATAGCTTCTAAGACTGCATACGCCTCTGCCGTGAATATGCTACAGTAAGAAGGCAAAAGAAAGCTTTGAGCAAACTTAGTTTGTGGGTTATAGACAGCACTACGGACATGCGATTCTGTTTTGCTACCATCTGTGTAAAGTCTATAGTACTCTCCATAATTTTGTAAAAAAATTAAATACTCTATATTGTTACTAACTTTGTGATCTATTATTTGTACAGAATTCATTAGGCTTTCATATGAGGCAGTGTAACATGGCCAGAGTGCGTTTTTATAAATATTATTGAAATTATTTTTTTACTTTCAGAAATATCTGACATAATGGAGGAAAATTACCAGATAAAAGACTACTTCCTGAAGTTAATGGAGAATTATACTGTAGCGAATGAGGTAAAATCCTTTTGATAACATTTTGATTGTTAGAGGCTATTAATTTAGAAGAAAATCTTTCTGCCAGATATAAGCGTCTAAGACAAAGTGGAGGGATATGTGCTTCAACTTCCATTGCTCGAATGGGGGTTGAACACATAGCTCCTAAAATGATTCTCAAAGCCTTGTTTTGAACTATGTCTAATTTATGTACATGACTACTATCTACATAAGCTAAGCAGCTATAATCAAAATGGCTTCTGACAATGGCCTTGAAGAGCAGAGTCAGTACCTTCGCATCAGCGCCCCAGGACACGCCCGCCAAACATCGCATAATATTCAATCCCTTCAACGAATTTTGTACAATATGTTTAATATGGGATTCAAATGATAATTTATTGTCTATTACAACACCTAGAAATTTGTGTTCATTTACTGTTCTTATAATTTCTTGATTATATATTACATTTAAGTTGGAGCTATCTTTGCTAAAAATCATTGTCCTACTCTTACTTGCATTGACATTTAAATGTAAAAAGTTTGAATAGAATGCATCCAGTTGACTTAGAGAATTATTTAAATTGATTATAGCTGTATCTAAATTCTTATTTACACTGTACAAGACTATGTCATCTGCAAATTGTAAAATATTTACATTTTCAGTATCAACATATTTACATATTTCACATGTGTATAAATTATACAGTAGAGGGGACAGTGTCGCTCCCTGCATTGTACCTTTAGATGCAGTCCGGGGTCCATATATAATGTTATTATGTTTAACATACAAAATTCTATCTATAAGAAAGTTATAGATCCATTTGCAAAGGAAGCCAGGTATACCTAGGCCTGATAAAACTTTAACTAAAATTGAAGGTTGTACATTGTCAAATGCACCGTGAATGTCTAAAAAGGCACACACAATTGACTCCTTATTTTTGGCATATTTCAGGTCAGCAATGAGGGAGACAAAACTATCTGCACAGCTTCTACCTCTACGGAATCCATATTGAAAATGTGGAATTATATTATTGGCTTCAACATACCAGTCAAGTCTGACTTTAATCATGTTTTCAAAAATTTTGCCTAAACAAGAAGATAAAGAAATGGGTCGATACGAATTTGGATCATCTGGAGGTTTATTTGGCTTAAGAACTGGGATTACACATTGAGTTTTCCATGACTCTGGAATAATTTGTTGAAGCCAAAGAGTATTAAGAATTTCAAGAAAGACTCTTTGAGCATTTGAGTCTAAGAAGAAATTGTGTATTGAAATCATCATTATGAAGGGTAAAAAAATAATCTAAGTTCTCAACTTCCATGCCCACAACTGATAGCTTATCTAAGAAAGGGCTAACAAATTCATTGCAAAGTGATTTATTCTTCTGTTTGATACCCTTGAACATTTTAATATAGTTCCAAATTTTGCTTATTGGTGTAGTTCTATTGAAGGTATCACAGAGACCCTTCCATCCATTTCTCTTTTCATCAGCTATAGTTCTCTTTTTGATAGCATCTAAACGTTTGTAAGAGTAATAGTTCTGTAAGTTAGGGTTAGATCTGTAAAATTTTAAGGCATTATAAGAGGCTATAACAGCCTGCTCACATTTTTGATTCCACCATGGGGCTGGAGGTTTACTTACAAAACCATTATTTCTAACAAATTTCGGAACACATTCCAGTTTTAGACTATTAAGCCGTTCACAAAAGCTATCATATGACTGTAAAGGATTTTCCTCACTCACAACTAAGTCACAAAAATAATTTTTAGATAGTTGATTGAATCTATTCCAATCAGCTTTTTTATACAAAAATTTTTCTGTTGGGGGATTAACTAGATATCTGCCTACAGCTAATGTAATATCTGTGACTGTAGGGAAATGATAACTACCCATAGTATCATCATGAACTGTCCAGGTACAAAGAGGCGCTATTATAGCGCTTGAAAAAGAGACGTCAATGGCGGATGGGTTAGTATTAGGATAATGTGTAGTAGTAAAAGTTCCGTCATTTAAAATACATAAATCTAATTCATCAATTATATCGTTTATCTGCTGTCCACGTCCTTTAGTGGACAAGCATCCAAAAGCAATATGGTGTGCATTAAAATCACCAGCCACAAATATGGGTTTAGGGAGGTCTGCAATTATGTTACGCAATCTACGTATTCTTATATGACCACTTGATGGAGGACAGTAAACACAAAGTAAAGTTAAGTCACCACATTCTGTAGACAGAGATATAGCTATTGTTTGAATATCCTCATAAAAACTTGTTTGTAAAAATTTATATTTAAGATATGGTTTGATAAGAATTCCAACACCACCATGTTCATTCTTCGCATTTTTAAAATAAAAATTGTAACCAGAAACATGGAAAGCTTGGTTGTCTTTCAACCATGTTTCATTTAATAAACATATATCAATATTTTGTTTTTGCAAAAAATCAATTAACAGAGGTTTTTTACTTCGTACACTTTGTACGTTGAATTGTGCTATACGTAGTTGTGAGTGTGTGTTAGGAGGAATATCCATTATGATAGATTTTTAAAAAGTAATTCTTTGATGAACTTTGTAGTGATTGGCGTGTCATCATTCTTATTACCCAGCTCCACTAAAGTTTGGACTATGGCCATTGTGAAATCATTATTGTTCACCAACAGAGACCTAAGGTCTTCCATCTTCAGTGCAGCTGGTTTATTTACAATTTGTACAGGGGTAGGTTTATTTACAGAGGGTTTATTTACAATGTTTACAGGGGATTTATTTACAATATTTACAAAAGAGTTGGTCTTTTTGGGCTTGGTGTTGTTAATAGGCAGAGCAGGGAATTCAGAGTCATATTTTGTGTTAGTAACAGAAGCATAAGTAATTTTATTTTTCTTTTCTTCAATTTTCTTCATTTTTATAGGGCAAGATTTTGAAATTGCTAAATGGGGACCACTGCAGTTTGCACAGCAAAGGTCATTAGGTCTGTCGCAAGATTTATAGAAATGGTCACCTCCGCAACAGCTGCACCGCTGTCTGCCATTACATACTTTAGCAGAGTGATTAAATTTTAGACATCGGTAGCACTGTTGCAGGGGTGGTACGTAGTCAAAAACTCTATAAAATGTAATACTGACTGTTTGCAATGGAAGTCGTTCTTGATTATTAACTTTTTTTGTGAATCTCCTGACTGCAATTATTTCAAAATGGGAAGACAGCTTTAAAAACAATTCCTTGTTGGAGATATTGGTTGGGACAAAACGAATAATCCCAGTCTTTTCAATTTGAGCCGCCGGTATAAAAGCCTTCATATTGTGTTTTTTTAGGAATGCATTGTTTTTTATAAAATTATTTGCCGTAATAAACTGTTTGAAGACGACTGCGATTTTATTTGCATTAACTCTATGTATTGCCACCACACCTTTAATTTCATTACTAAAAATGTGATTTAAGTAAATTGGGCTCTTATTTCCCAATTTGTCCTGTCCTTCGCTCTGCACAAAAACTTTAAATTCAGATTGTAGTGAATTTTCAGGATACAGTCTTTTATATTCTGGTTTGTAATAAGGAAGATATTCCTCACCGCCATGATGTCCATCGCGAGTATCACTCTCACCGTCATTGTTCAGCGTCCGTTTTCGCTTTTCGGGGTTGGGGGCAGCGCCCCCACCCCCTTCATCACCATCCATTTTCACAAAACTATACTAAAAGTGCTTTTATTTACAAAATATTCACAAATAATAATGAAAAAATTAAATTTTAAAGTTGAGGAAAAATATTTCGTCTAATCCGTTCAAATTCCCGCCAAGGAAAAACTTTTTTTTTTTTTTCTAGAATAAACAAACAAGATCGCGTTCAACATTCTAGATTTTCGCGTGTAATTGATTAAGAAAAAGAGATGCAGCTCTAAATTCTATCTCGTTCTCACCTATATTTTACAGGGCAAAAAAAACAATTCTGTCAAAGTAACGTCAAACAGGTTTTTTGCAAGTTTTATGACGCTACACAAAATTATAGAATGAAACAGAGAAACACTTTTCCAAGTAAAACTTTTTTGTCTCTTTCTAACTAATGGTTGCACTTAAATCTTGCAAAATAGCGACTCAAGGTCATTTCTGTAGAAATAGGCACAGCCCTATTTTTACTGACATCTATAACCCTCAACCACTGACGTACGTCTGAGAGACGTAGGCGCGCAATAAAAACACTGATATCTTCTTACATCGTACATGCATGTACTTGTCCTTTCCTGTACCTACCTTCCTAAGATCCAGTGTCGCGCACGCAGCGGGGGAGAGCGGATGCGCGGTGCAGTGTTGCCACATGAAGTAGACATAAAATCTGTATTTTCATTACAAAAATCCGTATAAAATCCGTATTTCTGTTTTCATTGAAATTCCGTATAAATGTCCCGTATTATGATTGAAATTCCGTATGAATTCCGTATAAAAATTAAACGTAACATTTTTGAGTCAAGATTGAAATCAAAAGAGGATGATTTCCCTAAAAGTTGTTTAGTACTAGCGGGTCCGTTATCGTCGAAGTACAGTCAACAGCACATAATTATTACATAATTATTTCTTAGTACATTATTCTTGGTGGTTTGTACATAATTCATTTATTGGTTTCGTCTTCATTGAAGAAATTTTGCTGTACTGCCGCGCTACAGTGGAGCAAACTCACAAGCGTTGGGACGAAATTGGTCAAAATCAGGTAAAGAAGGCTTGAAAACAGGGACCTTTTGAAGCTAATTCTGAGTTTAGAGTAAATCCGTATAAAAATCCGTAATCTTGATTCATCCGTATTGAACTTGCAAAATCCGTACAAATACGGACAAATCCGTATATATGGCAACACTGGCGGTGTGCCTCGAATAGGTAAATATACAGTTCGTAACGTCTGTGAGACGTAGCGTCAGTATTAGTGTAAGTTTTTATTTTTTGGTATTATTTTTGTTTTAGAGTTAAAATGACTTCTAAAAAGCGCTCTTTAGATGTTCAACACCCGTCTTCAAGTAAACAGCCTCGAATAAACGTAAACAGTAAACATTTTGAGAATTTTGTCTTGGAAAATGTTAATTTATCGGAGTCTGATGAGTCTTCGGCGGATGAAAATGATATGATACCACCAGACGCCGAAGAGGCTGAAGAAGAATCTTCATCAGATAGTGAAGATAACATTGTTTTAGCGGAACTCTTGAGGGATTGACGTCTAGAACAAACTGTCCATGAGTCCGATGCTGAACGACTGTCGACCTCACAGGAATCCACTAGAAAATATGTCATGTCTGTAATAAACCAGTTTGTTTGCAGTGTTCTAGACCGGCTTGTAAAACTTGCCGTCAAAACCTATAAAGTTCCTCATAAGGGGCCAAAGTTTTTTTAATTTTTAAGAGAATACTATCTATTTTGTTAGTTTTTAGCATTTTTGTGATAATTAGAGACTGAAAAATTTAGTTTTTGAGCCATTAGAGGGAAGGCTTTTTTGTTTCAGTTGATTTCTTTAGTTTTTTTTTGAGTTGAAGTATAAATAAAAACTTAAAGCACCAATTTCGTTGTTTTCATTTATTGGGTAAAATAAGAGACAAAGAAACAGTATATAATGAAAACACTATGATATTATTAGTAAATGCAGTGTCTCGTTTGTTTAAAAAAGCGTACGTCTGTGAGACGTAGTGTCAGTGTTGTTGTGAGTAAATACACGTCAGTGGTTGAGGGATAATTCTTCGGGAGTATTTTGGTTGAAAAAATGCAAAGTTTTGTATATGAAAAAAAGCGCGGGAAACGTCGTTCGGTGTAGACGTGGTCTTCGGTTTTTTATTAATTTTCTGACTTAATTCTTACTTAGATTGGATCAGTTTTCAGTGTAGAGTGTATATAATTGTACATATAATCTTATTAGTTTGTAGTTTTGTATATTTGTGTATTATTTATGTAGTTTTGTGAAAAAGGTGATCTTCTGGTAAGTCACTTTTTCTTTTTGTTTGCATGATGGGGGATCCTCCCGAGGACCCCGGGGGGACTGCTATTCCCGATATAGGATATTCGGTTATAATATCTAATGGCGAGGCAAGTATGGACACTGATGGTTCCATTATATAAGGCTCTGGCAAACGCAAGAGAGTTTCGGCTCGCCGCTCAATTTGTAGGCACTGTAATAAGAAAAGAAGGAAACACCGCGAAGGCAAAAAGGCCAGGGAAAGTGATTGTCAGTGCTTGGTTTCTGAAGATGAAAAACAAGTCTTGGTTCAACATCCTAATGATCAAAAATCACAACCACAGTCTCGTGATCATGAACAAAGATTATCTAACGATTCGAATAAAAACTTTGAAACTTCTACATCACAACAGACATCGGTAGCAAGGCCCACGTATCAGCCACTACTTAGATGCTCCACCCTATGTTGTTCATGTTCAAAAAACCCAAAATTCTAATGAGGGAATTTCTCTTCATCCCGTAACTTTTGGTCGGTTTTTACAAAAGAACTCATTTTCTAATATTATTAATGGCAGTTTAAAACGCATTGGCAGAAATAGGTTATCTATTTCTTTCAGTAAATTCGAAGATGCTAATAACTTTTTAACTAATTCAAATTTGTCATCCGAGGGATACAAAGCTTTCATCCCAACTTTTCAAGTGACCCATATGGGTATAGTGAGAGGTGTTCCTACAGATTTATCTGAGGAAGAAATCAAGGATACCATAAATGTCCCTGTGGGATGTGGGAAGGTTCTGAAGGTAAGAAGAATTAAACGTAAAGAAATTATTGATGGTCATAATCAACTTAAATCCACTCAGACAGTCATATTAACTTTTGACGGACAAGTCCTACCAAAGAGAGTATTTATGTGCTACACTGCATTATCTGTTGACTTGTATATTTACCCAACAATACAATGTTATAATTGTTGCCGGTATGGCCATGTTAAGGATTCATGCAGATCTCTACCCCGTTGCTTCAGATGTGGCCAAGGTCACTCTGGTAGTAGTTGTCCTATCCCAGAAGAAATGGTAACTTGCTGTCTATGCAAAGGTTCCCACACTGCTATCAGTAAAAATTGCTTGGAATATGAGCGGCAAAAAGCTATTAAAGATACCATGGCTAATAGCTGTCTCTCATACCCAGAAGCAGCCAAACTTCATCCTCCAGTTTCTAGGATATCTTACGCTGATGCTCTATTAACAAAAGCTAAACTTGGTCCATCTGTATCGGGTCCCACACATGAACAGAGTCCGTCTCCTAAAACTAACTTGACTTCAACATATAAGAAGACAGTTTTTGTTAAACCCAAAGCTTCCCCTATCATTTCTAAAGGTTATGACAAGGCTGTACATGCTGCTCTTGTTAAAAATTATAATATTCCCGAACCCTCTAATGGGTGCGGTTTCTCCTCCAATGATGATGTTGATGGTACATCAACTAAAGATATTATTTTCTCTTTGATAAAACTTTTATCGCAATGTAATACTATTACACCGTCTGACGCTGCCTTATTAGCTTGTATTATTCAAGATATTAATAAAAATAATAATCCTGGACAAAGTTCTGTATTGGAATTGTCGAAGTTTAATTCCGAAAAAAAATGAAATCATCTTCTTAATTAATAAATTCAATCCTTCAATTTTGGCCATACAGGAAACATGGCTAAAGCCAGAACTCTCTTTCAGAGTTCCTGGTTATGCATGTCTTAGAGAGGACCGTTCTGATGGGCACGGTGGTGTTGCATTGCTCATCAGACATCCTCTAATTTACACCCATTTTAATATTGCTAATCATAGCAATGATTTTTCCATAATTTCTGCTATAGTGGAAAATATCTGCTATGTATCTATTTATCTTCCCTATCCCTCTGCTTCCTTACTGCATGAAATTAGCAATATTTTGTCATCTCTACCCAGACCATTCATAGTTCTAGGCGATTTTAACAGTCATCATCAGTCTTGGGGTTGTGCAAATACTGACGGTTGTGGAAGAATCATGCTGAACTATATTGACTCTCTTAATCTTTGTCTACTTAACACAGGCACCCCGACATTACGCACGGCTCCTGGGCAGGGTAAGAGTGCCAT
This sequence comes from Aproaerema taeniolella, assembly GCA_949987775.1. Lineage (NCBI taxonomy): Eukaryota > Metazoa > Arthropoda > Insecta > Lepidoptera > Gelechiidae > Aproaerema > Aproaerema taeniolella. Next base: position 18,022,690 of record OX465244.1, on the reverse strand, counting down.
TGACCTTGCCATATGTTCTGCTAATATAGCCTCTATGCTTTCTTGGCGTGCTCTTGATTCTACATTTGGGAGTAACCATTTCCCGTGCCTCGTTACTTTCCCTTTTGTAAAAAGTCCTTTTCCTAAAAAAAGCCCACGTTTGAAGTACAGACTGACTGACGTTAAATGGGACTTATTTAAGTCGCGGTTGGAAACTAAAATCGGTCTTCTTCCTTCTATTATCCAAGGAGAAGAGCATATTTGCTCTGAAGGATTAGCTAAAGAAATGATTGAGGTTGCCGAAGCGACCTTTCCAATTAGAAATGGGGCTCTTGGTTTTATTCCTTCTCCACCGTGGTGGGATTCTGAGTGTACAGAAGCAATTAGGAGACGCAAAGAAGCTGAACTGGGATATGCAGAGTATTGCTCTACTGAAAATTTTGGTATATTATCGGATATAATAAATGATACTCGTAAATTATTTAAAAAGAAAAGGTTTGAAAGCTGGAGGTCATTTTGTTTGTCATTATCCCCTGACGTTCGCCCATCTTTAGTGTGGCGTAATATCAGAAGATTTAGGTCAGCTTTTAAAGACTCCTCAAGTAATACATTTCCTTCTCCTTTAGCCAGTAAATATTTGGATAGACTAGCTCCTGCATCGGTTTCAGAAAATATATCTCTACCTAATATTTCATACTTATCAAATTCGTTTACTAATCTGAATGGCCCATTCAGTTTGTCGGAACTAAAGGGGGTGCTGTCGTATGTTAAGGATTCTGCTCCTGGCATGGACGGGATCCCTTATTCTTTTGTTGCAAATTCCGGTTCTGAAACTCTTTCATATTTTTTAAACCTTATTAATTCTATCATGATTTCTGGAAATATTCCGCAATCTTGGAGATCACAGATTATTGTCCCAATTATAAAACCTAATAAAAGTTCTTCAGATCCTGCTTCTTACCGCCCCATAGCCTTATCATCTGTTTTAATGAAAATTTCAGAACACCTTGTTAAGAATAGACTAGAATGGTTCATAGAACACAATAATTTGCTGGGCCAATGTCAGTTTGGTTTTAGACGTGGTAGAGGTACAATGGACAGTATAGCTATTTTTATCACTGACATTCAATTAGCATTTTCTCACAATCAGTCGGTGGTTGCTGCCTTCCTCGACATAAAATCAGCTTATGATAATGTGGTTCCGTCTAACCTGCATAAAAAACTTCAAATGCTTAATGTGCCTGTTATTTTATCTAATTTTATTTTGAATTCTATTTCTGAGCGGTCTATTAGCTTATCCTTGGAGGATGGTAGTATGGTTTCCAGAGTGGTTTGGAGGGGTCTACCATAAGGTTCAGTTTTAAGTCCTTTGCTATATAATGTATACACTTATGACCTTGAATCTTTCTTGGATGGAGGTGTAAAAGTTTTGCAGTATGCCGATGACTTATTACTGTATCATATAGATTCCTCTATTGATCGAGCTTGTTTTTTAATGAACCGCACTTTTAACAATCTTAAATTTTGGTTTGACAATAATGGCCTTGAGTTGTCACCATCTAAAAGTTCTGTTATGTTATTTTCCAGGATGAGACTTCCTCCTCCAGTACTAGTGTATTATGATAATGTACCTATTCCTGTCAAAGCAAAGGTTAAATTTCTGGGTGTTATATTGGATTCAAAACTAACGGGCTCTGCACATTGTGAATATATTGTTGCGAAATGTGAACAACGTCTAAATATTATGCGATGTCTTTCTGGTGTTTGGTGGGGCGCACATCCCTTCTGTTTAAAACTTTTGTATAATGCCTTGATTAGAAGTGTTTTGGATTATGGGACTTTTCTTTTAGCCCCGGGTAATTCATCGGCTTTTAAGAAATTGGACATGTTGCAATCGAAAGCGTTAAGGATTGTCGCTGGTGCGATGAGGTCAAGTCCCATAAATGCTTTGCAGGTCGAGTGTGTGGAGCCTCCTCTCAAGCTTCGTAGGCAGTTTTTGTCTGACAAATTTTTGTTTCGTACTTTTCAATTTCAGCTTCATCCCATTTGCTCCAAACTATGTGATCTCTCCGATCTCACTAATTCTTCAACTTACTGGCTCCATAAACCAATCCCACTCTTGGTTAACAGCTATCGTAAATTCTTGTCCTTGGAAGCTCCAATTGTAAATTTCCGTTGTCATCCTCTTTTCACATGCGACTTCGAGTCCTTAGTTGCAACCTTAGATGTTTACAAAGATTTGGGCTTAAATCGTCATGACCTTCATGTCAACCATCATTTTAATTTCACAAGGAACCAAAAGTGGCCAGATTTTAATTAAATATACACAGACGCTTCCAAACATTCTTCTTCTGGCAGTGTTGGTGTAGGTGTTTTTCATTTACAATATAATATTGTCCAAAAAAATAAGTTTCCACCTGAGACTTCGGTGTTCACTGGGGAATGTTACGGCTTATATAAGGCTGTGGAATATATTTTACTTTTTAAGTTAAATAAAACTGTTATTTTTTTCTGATTCTTTAAGTGCCATTCAATCTATTGATAAATTTCCTTTTAAAATGAAAATAGTTCATCCAATAATTATAGATCTTAGACGGTTACTATTGAAATGCTCTATTTTAGGATATTCTGTTACTTTTTCGTGGATTCCCGGACATAGTGGAATTTTGGGCAACGTTAGGGCTGACGAAATTGCTAACGATGCTGTTGAATGTGGTGATTTGTTTCCTTATAAAAACTATGTTCAAGATTTGCTGGCTTTGCCAAGGGTATATCTTCGCGACTCATGGAGGCAACTATGGGAAGAGACTCGTGTTTCCAAATGCAAATTTTATGCTTTTGTACAGAATGAAATCCCGCTTAAGCCTTGGTTCTTTAAGTTAAGGCTTGGCAAAATTGCTACCACAACTTTGATTCGTATGCGATTGGGTCACACGTGCTCTCCAGCCCATCTTGCCAAAATGGGTATCGTTCAAGATGATCTTTGTGAATGTGGCGGGGATGTGTGTGATGTTAATCACATCTTCCTGTCCTGTCCCCTTCATGATAATTCCTATCTTTATAACTCCTTGCTATCTGCCAATGTTCCTCTCCCTACGTCTATTCCTATCTTGCTCTCGTATAATGATGTATTTATTTATACTTCCTTATCCTCCTTCATTACTTTAAATAATATTAAGTTATAACATTATTTACCTGTATTTATATTCTTCCTACATTGTAATCCTGATCCTTTCCGTCTAAATTTCGTTCCTAAATTCCTTTTTCCTTTTTTTAACGTTTCCCCGTTTTTAAAACCAAGTTTGAACCAAATTAATATCCGTGTTGTAATGCACATCTTGTGCCACGCCAATTAAAAAAAAAAAAGTTTTGTATGGGAGCCAGGGGGGCTACCACCTAAGCGAAGTTGATGCTGATTGAACGAATGGAATGATGTACATTGCTGTGTTTGGTTCAGGTCGTTAATCAAGGTCTCCTTATGGAGAAGCAATAGACAGCATTCCATTCGTTCACCCAGCGTCAGCTTCGCTTAGGTGGTAGCCCCCCAGAGTCCGACTCGCATTTGGCTTTTTGTTGTTATAGCGGTAACAGAAATATATCATTTGTGAAAATTTTAACTGTCTAGCTATATCAGTGGTTAGAGTGTCGCAAAAGGGGCAGCCATACAAAAAATAATTTTTAAAAATTTTCTAAGTGTTCTGGCCGGGTCGATGTGTCGGAAAAGGGGTTATCCCAAAATTTTCTAAGTCCCCAAGCAAAAAAAAAAATGTTTTTGATCCCTTATAATAAGCGGGGGCCCCAAAGACTTAGAAAAATTTCGAGGGGTTGCGGTGTCAAGATGACCCCCAATTTTCTTGTCGGAAATGGATAGAGGACCCTTCTAGGAACAACGTTTGTATGGGCCACTTTTTGATTGGGCCCCAACTGGGGGGCCCAGGGCCCCCCACCCTGCTGGAGACCTGGGGCCCTCCCAGTTTTATTGCGCGAATCGACGCAGTTTACGATGCTGATCAACCGCCTCATACATCACTTTGCGCTCCGGGGCCTCCTTAGGGCCCTTGCCCCCTTAGAGAAATAACTGCCGTTTGGCGGGACTTGGACAAATTTCGAGGAGTTGCGGTGTCAAGATGACCCCCCATTTTCTTGCCGGAAATGGATAGAGGACCCTTCTAGGAACAACGTTTGTATGGGCCACTTTTTGATTGGGCCCCAACTGGGGGGCCCAGG